>JBAMBR010003826.1:0-24184 GCA_037044475.1 Zaprionus obscuricornis
AGTGAAGGCAGAAGAAAGCGAATGAAAGATTGGCAGATTCATTAGTAGTATTGCTGAGCTACTTAGCTAAGCAGCTCACCCAAAATAAAGTAGTTATTAATCATGTCCAACAATAAGAGAGAAAGAGAGAGAGAGAGAGAGAGAGAGAGAGAAGAAAGCGCGAGCGTAGGCTAATAAGAGTCAAAGAGATTTATGTTAGAAGTCTGTTTACTGTTTTGTCCGTTTGAACATATGAAAATGTCAAAGCCAAAAAATGGACAAACAGCGAAAGTAAAGTAAATAACTTGACAAGCAGCAAGAAATTAACTAAAGACCAAAGCTGACGACATTGACAGAGATAGAGACAGAGACATAGACAGAGACAGAGACTGGTCGATTTTTGGTCTTGAAGTCTCATTACAGTTAACCAGACTCTCATACATTTTAATTATCATAATGATAATTGCTTTTGCCTTTTGCTCTTATTGCGCTCTCTTTCTCTCTCTCTCTCGCACTCTTACACTGTCGAGTGCTTAGCTTTTGGGTTTAGTTTTTGTATAGCACTCCCCGCTCCATAAAAAAAAAAAAAAATATTTGTTGTTGCTGTTCAGGCAATGTCTATTTAATATTTGATCGCCTTTCGGGACACAAAACGAGGCGAATGAGCTTCAGCTGTAAGATAGATAGAGATAGAATGTGCGTGTGTGAAAGAGAGAGAGAGGACAGAAAGGTGATGGTGATGATGATGGGTGAGGGGGGGCGTAATACATAGCCTTTGATGTATTCTGAGGAGCATAGCCAGAGACTTGTAATTGGATTGCATCTTTATTAATTAGACTGCGTTGTAATGTTGCCACAGAATGTTGTGCAGACATGAAGCTTAAGCTTAGTTTTTGATATCTCGCACTCTCTCACACACTCTCTCTCTCACTCTATATATACAGTTACAGCCTGTTGCCTATGCAAATCAAGTTTAAATAACTTAGGGCAAATGGCTCTGTGAAATAATTAAAATATGCTAGAGAAAGGCAAGGGCAAAGGCAACAGCAACAGCAACAGCAACGTCAATGGCAAACAACATGAACAACAAACGAGCCGGCAAAAAACACGCAAAACAAATTGATAAATATGCAAATTTAATAGACTCCACGACTCTACGAGTATTTGCATAAATCTTCATAGCGCCAAAAAAAAAAAAAAAAAAACGAAAAACAAAAAACGAAACAAAAGAAAAAAGAAGAAAAATGTAAAATGAAAATGAAAATGAAAATAAATAAATAAATTTTCGCAAAATGCCGAAAAACAAAGTCGCGCCACATAGCGCAACAAGAGAAAAAAACAAAGTCGCACAAAGTGCTAACAAAATGGGGACGACAACAAAAAAAAAGAGTTATGCGATTTTCTTGCTTGTTAAGTGGGGGAAAAAAAAAAAAAAATACAATAATATTTTATTTCATTTTTATGATATGATAATAGATAAACGAACGAGAAAGAGAGAGAGAGAGAGAGACATGCAAACAAACGAACGCGACAACACAAACAATTTTGATTTGATTTGCAGCAATACTTTGATTTAGCACAGAGTCCTAGCATAGCAATAAAACATTTTTAAAGCTTACAAAATGACAAAAATTTCCTTTTACTATTGTTTAAATTTTCCTTCAATTGTAGCTCTGCATTTTATCTATGCAACAACCTAGAAATATTCCTAATAATTCATAGAAATTTCAAATAATTTGAAAATTATGCGAATTACAAAAATATCTGCAGCATGCTTAGATTAAAATTTGAAATTAATTTGTGAAACGATAAAATCTAGCGTTGAATCAAAGAAATTTTTAGGTTCTTCAGAGTGTTCTTCAAAGCATTTGTAATAGTAACTTTAGAGAAACTGTAAAAGTTTTTTTTAGGAGAACCTTATTATCAAACTTTAGTAAGATCTTAAGGAACTACAGAGGGATTTCCAGTAGGACCTGTAAAAGAATCTTTAGGAGAAACTTAAGGAATTACAAATAGACTTCCGGCAGGACCTGTAAAAGAATCTTTAGGAGAAACTTTAGGAAAATCTTAAGGAACTACAGAAAGACTTTCAGGAGCACCTGTAAAAATCTCTTTAAGAGAACCTTCTGGAAAAACTTAAGGAAAATCTTAAGGAACTACAGAGGGATTTCCAGTAGGACCTGTAAAAGAATCTTTAGGAGAAACTTTAGGAAAATCTTAAGGAACTACAGAGGGACTTCCAGCAGGACCTGTAAAAGAATCTTTAGGATAAACTTAAGGAATTACAAATAGACTTCCGGCAGGACCTGTAAAAGAATCTTTAGGAGAAACTTTAGGAAAATCTTAAGGAAATACAGAGGGACTTTCAGGAGCACCTGTAAAAATATCTTTAAGAGAACCTTCTGGAGAAACTTAAGGAAAATCTTAAGGAACTACAGAGGGATTTCCAGTAGGACCTGTAAAAGAATCTTTAGGAGAAACTTTAGGAAAATCTTAAGGAACTACAGAGGGACTTCCAGCAGGACCTGTAAAAGAATCTTTAGTATAAACTTAAGGAATTACAAATAGACTTCCGGCAGGACATGTAAAAGAATCTTTAGGAGAAACTTTAGGAAAATCTTAAGGAACTACAGAAAGACTTTCAGGAGCACCTGTAAAAATCTCTTTAAGAGAACCTTCTGGAGAAACTTAAGGAAAATCTTAAGGAACTACAGAGGGATTTCCAGTAGGACCTGTAAAAGAATCTTTAGGAGAAACTTTAGGAAAATCTTAAGGAACTACAGAGGGACTTTCAGGAGCACCTGTAAAAATCTCTTTAAGAGAACCTTCTGGAGAAACTTAAGGAAAATCTTAAGGAACTACAGAGGAAATTCCAGTAGGACCTGTAAAAGAATCTTTAGGATAAACATTAGGATTAACATTAAAAGAACCTTTGGGAGAAACTTTAGGAAAATCTAAAAGAATTCTTAGAAATATCTTACCGAACTACAGAGAGACTTCCAATAGGATCTTCCAGAGGATTTTTGAGAACACCTTCAGAAATAACCTTATGGACTTTTAAGAGAACATTTAGAAAGCCCTTTAAGAAGCTATATTGGTATTCCTTTGGGAACATTTTCAAGATGACTTTTAAGAAAACCCTTAGGTTCGATATTCAACGGAAAATTTGAGAGAATTTATTAAAAGAATTACTTTAAACTTATATTAAACGCAATTTAAGTTAATATATTGATCAAATTGTTTTAGTCAAATTCAAACTTTAACTACGAATTAAAATGTACAGAGACTACCACAAGTCTTACTCAATCACTTGACCAACAGACCAACAATAATAAAATGTCATAATCTGTCAAGTAAAGCTTGTTAACATAACTAGGCAACATTTTTCTGGTTATTTGATGCTAGCATTCAATATCTTTCACTTATAACTTAACTAACTTGAACAAAGACAAACAAATTCCAAACATTTTTTTTTTTTTTTTTTTTGTTACGTCTCCTTCTGCTACTGGTGCTGCTAAAGCAAAAGCCAATCGTCTGTGCAGTGAGCTACAAATCGAAATAGATATCGATAGATAGATGGGCGTAAGAGTTGGGGGTTGTCAATGTTAGAGAGTTAGAGATATTTATATAGAGATACAGTTACAAAAATACAATGACATAGCTACTAAAAGAACTTTTGCTGAATTATTGCGCATACGACACGTTGAACAATGCTGTTAAAAACGCCCACAGAACATAAGAAAAAAAAAAACCCAAAAATAAGCAAGAAAAGAAAAAAAACGCACAAGCGATAAATATACAGAGCAAAAGATTTCTTATGCTACAATACAATTTTTGGGCTGTATATTTGCCGCACACACACACACACACAGAGAGTGAGGGATAGAGAGAGAGAGAGAGAAAGAGTAGAGCTGTTGCTGTGCGTGTTTATTAACGTGTACATTATTTGTATACACGACTGGCTTTTGCATATTTAACACGCATAGTAGAACTTGACTCTGCCGGATATCCGATTTCTTTCAGCAACAAAAATATAAGCAGCAAAACAATAACAATAACAACAACAAACAGAAAGCAGCAACAATTTTTGTTGTTGTCGTACGCGTATTTTGCATATCTTTCGTACAGTGAGCATAGTGAACTCACAAAGCGTTTTTGCCAATCTCACTCTGTATGTTAATGTGTTTATGTGTGTGTGTGTGTGTGTCTGTGTGTGTGCGTCGATTTCTGTGTTTAGTCAGTTGTATAAGCGTGCCACAAGCCGCATTCAACAGCAACACGAGAAGAACTCATGCTGCTGCTCATGCTACTTCTCCAACCGCTGCTGATTCAACATTCAACTCCTGCTGCTTTTGGCTACGGTTGCTGCTGCTGCTGTTGCTGTTGCTGCTGCTACTGTTACTGCTACTTTTGCCAGAGTTCGTTCGCTAATAAACCCATCAACGACCAATGGACAACATGAAATGCTAAATGTTCATTATGGCCCCCAAACGTAGTAGCCGGAGAAAAGCAACAGAAAATGGTTCGAAAACGTAGGGCCAACAATTTTTTTTTTTTTTGGGATATGGCACGAAATACGAAATGGAAAACTGAACGGAAAATGTATGGCAACATGTAGGGAAATGTAATAATACAACTCTCGATGTGAATATTCTGTGGGGCAAAAACATTCTGGTTGTCCGGCATTGCCTGTTACTACTATTTCTACTACTACTTCTACTACTCCACTGACGGCCTTACTAACATCCATTGCCTTTGGCATATGTCTGTCTATCAATCTGTCTCTCTCTCTCTCTCTCTACACTTTGTGTCGCTCTATCTATATTTGGGGTCAGCTTACAGCATCAATGCATGTGTTTGACATAGTGCCGTCGCCTATGGTCCCAAAAACCTAGAAGCAGAACCCGAACCAGAATCATGAACGTGAATGTAAACGTAAACGTAAATGTGAATGTGAACGCAGCATGAATTGCTCATGAAACTCAACTGAAAGTCGAGGCAGTCAATCAAACCGGAAACGAAAGAATGATTTGAATACCCTGCAAAAAAAAAAAAAAAGAAATTTATAAAAGTTAACACGACTCACAAGAGAACAACATTTTTTATTGCTACTGTAATGAAGTACAGGGTATTTTCCCCAAAGCAAACATACAATAAATGTGCTTAAAATACATATATATATAAATAAAATTTTTAGTACCGGGTATTTTGTAGTTAGGCAAACACACAACTTAGGTAATTTTTTAAAGTAAAAATTATAAAATATATATATATTTTAGTAAATTCTATGAACACTTCAAGCCATAAGTACCGGATATTTTATAGTCAGTTTTGCGATATATACATGCAAAAAATTTTATTTAAGAAATTTCAAAGTTTTTCTTGTTCCTACAAAATTTCTTATGTAAAATTTAGAAATTTAATAATTGCAGGGTATCTAAAAAGTCAGACTGCACAATAACAACTATAACTTAGTACAGTTCCGACTGAACAATGTTCTTGACATCTTGACTGAACTGCAATATAATGAAGTCTTTGAGCCAAAAAAAAAAAAAAAATAACAAAAAAACCAAAAAAAAAAGTCGAAAAAAAAAAATAAACTTCTAAAGTAAAGTTCATGTTTCTGGGCTATGAAATCGATCAGTCTCAGCAAACGAAACATTAACCTGCAGAGACTGAGAGAGAGTGAGACTGTGAGAGAGTGAGAGAGTGAGTCAGTGAAGAGAGTGAGAGACAAAAAAAAAAGTGCTTGAATTGGGCAACATGGGAAAACACTTAAATGTTCATTTACGCTTCAATGGGCAAAAGCATGCGATGAAATGCTTTGAAATGCCTACAGAGAGAGAGAGAGAGAGAGAGAGAGAGAGAGAGATTAGTTGCCAGCAGCAAGTAGTTCATCTATATATGTGTGTATGTGTGTGGGTGTACATGTGGATGATTATGCTACGTGGGTTTACGTGTTTTGACCAATCGTTGCCAATGGCCAAACATTTTCACTTGCCTTCATCATCATCATCATCATCATTCGCCGTTGAAATCCATTGTATGTGTGCATGAAATGAAATTGTACTCAAATTGAATCGACTTGTTTCACATTTTCGACAGTTGAACAGTTGGACAGTTGGACAGTCGTACAGACAGACGTTAGTTTTGAGTGTTTATTATGAAATTTTGTTGCAAACGGTTGCCAATGGTTGCGTATCGGTTATGTTGCAGTTAATAAGCAAATATCTGAATTAATCGACTAGCAACTGCTTCAAATAATTTACGAAGAATGTTTCAAATGCTTTTGTTATTTGTTATTTGTTGCGAATGGTTGCGTATCGGTTATGAAACGGTTTAGTCAGCTAGTATGTTCATTAAGCAACAATAGCTACTACAAATAAATCAAGGAATGTGTTTTGAATATTTTGGTAATTACAGCGGAAACGGTTATGTATCGGTTATGAATCGGTTATGAATCGGTTATGAATCGGTTATGAATCGGTTATGAATCGGTTATGAATCGATTATGAATCGGTTAATAAGCAAAATACTTATTTCAATGACTTGCACGAAATAACTAACAGTTGCTATAATTTTTTAAGAACTCACAAAGAAAGACATAGAACGTTTGCGTATCGGTTATGAAACGGTTAATAGACGAATATATGACTAATAACTGCTTTAAATCACTAACAGAAAGAGTTGGAAATGTTTAAGTAATTAGTTGGAAACGGTTATGTATCGGTTATGAAACGGTTACTAAATTTAATAACTAATAAAAATTCACCAAAAGAGTTTTTATATTTTTTTAACAATTGCGTAACGGTATATGAAACGGTTATTACGCAAAAACTCAACTAATCGACAAGCAACAGCATTAAAAAAAAGTTTATAATACTTAAAATATTATTATGCCAAGCAATTTCACTAATGTTTGCCAATCGGTTAGTGAAAAGTTAATAAACGATTATCAATTATCTAAACTTGAAACAACAATTTTCAACGAAACTATGCGAAAACAAAACAAAAAAAAAAAAAAATAAATAATGAAACTACAGCAAAAGTTTAGTTTAGTTGAAGTTGAAAACAGATTGAGTTTTAACTCTTGGTATTCGCCACTTTTCAAGCACTTTGCCAAAAAAAAAAAAAAAAAAATTAAAACTTTTTTTTTTTTAGCCAAGCAGCATAGCGAAAAAGTTTTATTTTTATTTTTATTTTTTTTTTAAATACCTCCGCTCAAATCACTTTTAAGTTGTTATGTTTTTTTTTTTTGCGCTTTTAAAAATTGGCTAACAAAATTTTGAAGAGTCCGAAAGAGAGTTTAAATTGCTGTTGAATCGGTTTTTGAAGCAGCCACGCAAAAATTTATTTAAGCTAATTTAATGTTTATATATATATATATATATTTTTTTTTTCTCCTCGAAAAGGGAGCCGAAGGCAGTTTTGCTCAAGTTTCGCTCATATTAGATGGCATTTAATGGTAACAAAAATAACAACAACAACGACAACGACAGCAACAACAATAAGTAGAGTAACAGCAACAAGAGTAATAACAGCAACAACTGTGACAACATTCACGAGTGCCATATAAATCGTTATAGGGCCAATTCTCAACTGGCTTTTCTACAGTTAATTTTTGGGCGAGAAACACTTTGGCGTTCAATTACAAAAGTTTCGGTTTTGGCCAACAAACTCGGCCAAGTTAATAACATTTATCGTTGTTCATAAAACATGTCTGTATGTAAGTTTGTATGTCCTTTTGGGGCTGACTAAAAGTTATTGCAACAAGTTTAACCTATTTTGTTGCGCATTGTGCCAAGTGGCAAGTGCCACGCCTTGCCACGCCATGCCTTGGCACGCCTTGGAACGCCTCTTCTTGGCATAAACTCAAACTCAAACTCAAACTAGCATATCCGGTTTCCGCTTGGGATCTATTGCTATACACCTCGCCCCCCATAATCCCATTCGCACATTTCGCCTTCGATTTGACTTGTACAAGTCGCACACACACATATATACACACATATATATATATAAAGATACAGTCTTTAGCTCATACATACATATATTCACTCATACTTGAGTCAAGGAACTTGCTTAATAGTTGAGCAATTCTTTTAAGTTCTTCTGCGGCTGCCATTGACATTTGGATCGGTTTCTCATGGGGATTCCCCACAGTTGTTGCCTCTAGCTTTGCTTCTGTTTGCCTGTTGCCTGCTACCAATATACCTTGTCTCTCTCTCTCTCTTCCTCTGTTTCTTTTCCCCCTTTTTGCCATTCACTTTCATCTTACCCCTTACTGTCTACCGCATGTTCTTGTCTGTTCTGTCTCTTCTGTCTGTTGTGTGTGTGTGTTGCCTGTTGCGCTCTTTTGCACAAGTTTTCAGGTCTCGCAGCAATTTCACTGAACTACTTTTTTGTTTGACGTTTCTTTTTTTTTACGTATCTGAATGTGCTACGCAAATAGAACTAAACACAACAATCGCTTAGCTTATGCTAATATTGTGATACTTTAAGACTTTTATATAGTTTATGACAGCTTTAAGAGCTGCTAAGTTCTTTCATTTAAGACTTGACATAATGTGTATGTAAGAGTTTTAGTAGCTATAATAATTGTAGTAGTATAAGTAGTAAAAATTGTAATAACATTCATTTTAACAATAAGTAAAAAAGTAGTAGAAGTATCTACTATTTTCATGTAATTGTATAATAGTAGTCGAATTTTTATAGAATTATTTTATAGAATTATTTATAGAATTATTTGAAGTAAAATGGTAGTAGAATAGCAATCAAATAATTTCAGATTAGTAGTAGAACAATTTTAGAATAGTTGAAAAAGTAGTAAAATAATTGTAGAATAGTTAAAGTATAGTAGTAAAATAGTAAAAGAATATTAAATTAGAGTATAAGTGCGACATAGTTATCGAAAATTAGTTTAAAGTATTTGTGGTATGGTAATAATAGAATAGTAGTAGAATATTAGTGTGTAGAATAGTAGCAGATTATGTAATAGTAGTAGATTAGTTGCACAGTAGTAGTAGAATAATTGTACAATATTAGTAGAATAGTAGTAGAATTGTAGTAGAATAGTAGTAGAATAGTAGTAGAATAGTAGTAGAATAGTAGTAGAATAGTAGTAGAATAGTAGTAGAATAGTAGTAGAATAGTTGTAGAATAGTTGTAGAATAGTAGTAAAATAGAAGTAGAATAGTAGTAGAATAGTAGTAGAATAGTAGTAGAATAGATGTAGAATAGTAGTAGAATAGTAGTAGAATAGTTAATAAGAGTAGTAGAATAGTTGTAGAATAGTAGTAGAATAGTAGTAGAATAGTATGTATAATAGTAGTAGAATAGAATAGAATAGACTATGTAGAATAATAGTAGAATAGTATAACAATAGTAGAATAGTATTAGAATAGGGGCAAAATGGTAGTAGAATATTAGTAGCAATGAATAATAGAATAATTGTAGTAGAATAGTAATAAAAATCTAGCTGAAAAAGTAAAATTTGTAGAAATAGTAGTAGATTATGAATAGTAGTAAAATAATTGTGCGAATAGTAATAAAAAAAACTAGTTGTAGAATACTAATAGATAAGTAGTAGAATAATAGTAAAATACTAGTAGTGAAAAAGTTTTTGAATAATGTTTGATGATTTATTATTAATGAAAGAGTATTAAAATAGTGGTATAATAATTGTAGAGTAATAGTAAAATAATAGTTAAAAAAAAGGACTTAAAAGTAATTATAGAATAACAGTAGATTAATAGTAGATATATTGTTGAATACTTGTAAAATAATTGTTTTAATAGTTGTAGAATAGAGTTAGCATAGTTATAAAATAGTAGTAATAGGCACAAATACTAGTAATAATATAGTAGTAATAGTAGTAATCGAAGTTGTAGAAATAGTATTAACTGTTGTTAATAGTCAAAAAAAAAAAAAATAAAATTAACTACTATTTTATATACTCAATGTAGAGTATTTGCTTAGTCGAATATGCTTGCTGTTTGCTTTTTGCTGTCATTTTCGTTTTTTTTTTCTTTTTGCTTTTACATTTTCACATTTTCGCTTATCGTTTTTCCTTTTTTCTCTTTTGCAACAGTTTTCGACATTTGCTTAAGCTAATTTCCGCATTGTATTTCCTGTTGGCGTCCGTTTCGGTTGCCCATCATTCTGTCCGGGGCATAAATTACGTCTGCTGCTAGCCGGTAAACTGTGTGCGCAAAATGCCACGCCTACTGTTATAGACAGTTTCACACTTGTCAATTGTTTTGTTTGAGCCTGGCAACAAATGTAGGACAACAGTGCCACCAAAAATAAATCAAACACGCCAAAAAAAAAATATATATATATATATATGCATAATGCTATCGACAGCTGCCTGTGTTTGCCACCAAAAATAAATCAAACACGCCAAAAAAAAAATATATATATATATATATGCATAATGCTATCGACAGCTGCCTGTGTTTTGTGGGAGGTGAAAGCAAAGTGCTGGAGAAGAGGAGAAAAAGGGGAAGTAGAAAAAGGGCAGTAATGTAGAATAAAGTAGAGCTGTCTTTTTTTTTTTTGTTGCATCGTAATTGGCAACAACAACATGAACAACAAAAACAACAACAAACAGAACAAGCAACAAGCGAGAGAAACGCAACATTGTACATGAAAACATCAAAGAGATTTTTTGCAATTGTTAAAGTTCAGCTATGTTTGACATATGAAAACACAGTGCCACGCCCCCTTGTCTCAAACAAAACAGAAAGAGAGAAGCTTTCAAGAGACTTTATTTATGGTCAACATATGGCTGCCAGGCAGGTGGCAAATAATGTTCCACTTCCACTTCCTGTTTCTGTTTCTGCTTCTATTTCTGCTTCTATTTAAGGTTTTCGTTATGCTCCACATGTGCAACATTATTATTATCGCACATATTTTTCCATATGTTCGCTTCAAATAATGTTCACTTTCATTAGTAGAACGAGTTACTATATATAATAATTATATCTGTCGATTTTATAATAGAATTTCCTATATATGCTATTAAATGCCATAGATTTTTCTCAACATTTTTTATCAATTAATTAAATATTTAACATTTAACAAAATGTCTCAAAATATTATCTATATATTGTTATTATTATTTTCTTGACATATACTATGCCATATATATTATATTATAGTTGTGTGTCATATAAATTAACATGCTGATAATAATATTTATTGTGAAGATTTGTATTGAAATCATAATTTTCAGTATATTATTTATAAGGCTATATAATGATAATATATGACACATATTATATATCTGTCATATATATCAGAGAAACTAGAAAATTATTTTAGTATTTTTTTATTTATTTATTTATTTTTTGTAATGTAATTTATATTTTACAGAAATTGTTTCGTATGTCATTTATATATAAGACAAAAAAAAAAATTGAGATAAAAAAAAAAATTTCCATAAATTTCATATTTGCCATATGACAATTTATTTTTACAAAAAAAAAAAATCTTAAAAATTATTGTTTGAAATTAAAATTATATTGAATTTTTTGTATAGCGCTAAGTATGATACTTATGTCATATATATCTGGCATCAAAAATGTATGCCTTAAAATTTAATAGAATTTTTTATAACTTGTAATGCAATTTTAATTACACATTTATATTAACAGAAATTGCTTCCTGTGACATTTATATATCTGATACTAAAAAATTGTAAAAAAAAAAAATATTTGCATATTTTGAAATAAACTCAAATTACAAATGCGAAAAGCTGCTTATATATATATATATATATATATATATATATCTTGCACATATGACAATAATAATTATAAAAAAAAACCTTTAAAATTTTTGTATGTAATTAAAATTATATTAATTTCTTTTTGTAAATTACTAAATATGATACTTATATATCTGCCATATATATATATATCTGGCACTAAAAAAAATTATATCATTCAATTTTGATGAAAGTAAGAAGTACCGTTACAGTCCCCCCTTACCCGATAGAATGTTTTGGGTTTTTTAGTTAACAAATACGATTCGATGAACATCTAAATGCAATTTTATTATTACATTCCTAAAAAAAAAAAACAATAGAAATTCAGTTAACAAGAGTTACTGTTAGTATATAGATACTAGGCATCATGGTTATAGAATCGATATAAGAAAAATCTTTTTAAGACTCAGCAAGCACACGCGTCAAGGCAATACGATATTCCTTGAGAGCGAATATCGTATTGCCTTGACGCGTGTGCTTGCTGAGTCTTAAAAAGATTTTTCTTATATCGATTCTATAACCATGATGCCTAGTATCTATATACTAACAGTAACTCTTGTTAACTGAATTTCTATTGTTTTTTTTTTTTTAGGAATGTAATAATAAAATTGCATTTAGATGTTCATCGAATCGTATTTGTTAACTAAAAAACCCAAAACATTCTATCGGGTAAGGGGGGACTGTAACGGTACTTCTTACTTTCATCAAAATTGAATGATATAATTTTTTTTAGTGCCAGATATATATATATATGGCAGATATATAAGTATCATATTTAGTAATTTACAAAAAGAAATTAATATAATTTTAATTACATACAAAAATTTTAAAGGTTTTTTTTTATAATTATTATTGTCATATGTGCAAGATATATATATATATATATATATATATATATAAGCAGCTTTTCGCATTTGTAATTTGAGTTTATTTCAAAATATGCAAATATTTTTTTTTTTTACAATTTTTTAGTATCAGATATATAAATGTCACAGGAAGCAATTTCTGTTAATATAAATGTGTAATTAAAATTGCATTACAAGTTATAAAAAATTCTATTAAATTTTAAGGCATACATTTTTGATGCCAGATATATATGACATAAGTATCATACTTAGCGCTATACAAAAAATTCAATATAATTTTAATTTCAAACAATAATTTTTAAGATTTTTTTTTTTTGTAAAAATAAATTGTCATATGGCAAATATGAAATTTATGGAAATTTTTTTTTTTATCTCAATTTTTTTTTTTTGTCTTATATATAAATGACATACGAAACAATTTCTGTAAAATATAAATTACATTACAAAAAATAAATAAATAAATAAAAAAATACTAAAATAATTTTCTAGTTTCTCTGATATATATGACAGATATATAATATGTGTCATATATTATCATTATATAGCCTTATAAATAATATACTGAAAATTATGATTTCAATACAAATCTTCACAATAAATATTATTATCAGCATGTTAATTTATATGACACACAACTATAATATAATATATATGGCATAGTATATGTCAAGAAAATAATAATAACAATATATAGATAATATTTTGAGACATTTTGTTAAATGTTAAATATTTAATTAATTGATAAAAAATGTTGAGAAAAATCTATGGCATTTAATAGCATATATAGGAAATTCTATTATAAAATCGACAGATATAATTATTATATATAGTAACTCGTTCTACTAATGAAAGTGAACATTATTTGAAGCGAACATATGGAAAAATATGTGCGATAATAATAATGTTGCACATGTGGAGCATAACGAAAACCTTAAATAGAAGCAGAAACAGAAACAGAAACAGAAACAGGAAGTGGAAGTGGAACATTATTTGCCACCTGCCTGGCAGCCATATGTTGACCATAAATAAAGTCTCTTGAAAGCTTCTCTCTTTCTATTTTGTTTGAGACAAGGGGGCGTGGCATTGTGTTTTCATATGTCAAACATAGCTGAACTTTAACAATTGCAAAAAATCTCTTTGATGTTTTCATGTTCAATGTTGCGTTTCTCTCGCTTGTTGCTTGTTCTGTTTGTTGTTCATGTTGTTGTTGCCAATTACGATGCAACAAAAAAAAAAAAAAAAATCTTTCAACATATACAAGACAGCTCTACTTTATTCTACATTACTGCCCTTTTTCTACTTCCCCTTTTTCTCCTCTTCTCCAGCACTTTGCTTTCACCTCCCACAAAACACAGGCAGCTGTCGATAGCTTTATGCATATATATATATATATATTTTTTTTTTGGCGTGTTTGATTTATTTTTGGTGGCACTGTTGTCCTACATTTGTTGCCAGGCTCAAACAAAACAATTGACAAGTGTGAAACTGTCTATAACAGTAGGCGTGGCATTTTGCGCACACAGTTTACCGGCTAGCAGCAGACGTAATTTATGCCCCGGACAGAATGATGGGCAACCGAAACGGACGCCAACAGGAAATACAATGCGGAAATTAGCTTAAGCAAATGTCGAAAACTGTTGCAAAAGAGAAAAAAGGAAAAACGATAAGCGAAAATGTGAAAAAGTAAAAGCAAAAAGAAAAAAAAAAACCAAAATTACAGCAAAAAGCAAACAGCAAGCATATTCGACTAAGCAAATACTCTACATTGAGTATATAAAATAGTAGTTTATTTTTATTTATTTATTTTTTTTTTTTTTTGACTATTAACAACAGTTAATACTATTTCTACAACTTCGATTACTACTATTACTACTATATTATTACTAGTATTTGTGCCTATTACTACTATTTTATAACTATGCTAACTCTATTCTACAACTATTAAAACAATTATTTTACAAGTATTCAACAATATATCTACTATTAATCAACTGTTATTCTACAATTACTTTGAAGTCCCTTTTTTTTAACTACTATTTTACTATTACTCTACAATTATTTTACCACTATTTTAATACTCTTTCATTAATAATAATCTAACATTATTCAAAAACTTTTTCACTACTAGTATTTTACTATTATTCTACTACTTATCTATTAGTATTTCTACAACTAGTTTTTTTTATTACTATTCGCACAATTATTTAACTACTATTCATAATCTACTACTATTTCTACAAATTTTACTTTTTCAGCTAGATTTTTATTACTATTCTACTACAATTATTCTATTATTCATTGCTACTAATATTCTACTACCATTTTGCCCCTATTCTAATACTATTCTACTATTGTTATACTATTCTACTATTATTCTACCATAAGTCTATTCTATTCTATTCTACTACTATTCTAATACTATTCTAATACTATTCTACTACTATTCTACAACTATTCTACTACTATTCTACTACTATTCTACTACTATTCTACTACTATTCTACATCTATTCTACTACTATTCTACTACTATTCTACTACTATTCTATTTTTATTTTACTACTATTCTACAACTATTCTACAACTATTCTACTACTATTCTACTACTATTCTACTACTATTCTACTACTATTCTACTACTATTCTACTACTATTCTACTACTATTCTACTACAATTCTACTACTATTCTACTAATATTGTACAATTATTCTACTACTACTGTGCAACTAATCTACTACTATTACATAATCTGCTACTATTCTACACACTAATATTCTACTACTATTCTATTATTACCATACCACAAATACTTTAAACTAATTTTCGATAACTATGTCGCACTTATACTCTAATTTAATATTCTTTTACTATTTTACTACTATACTTTAACTATTCTACAATTATTTTACTACTTTTTCAACTATTCTAAAATTGTTCTACTACTAATCTGAAATTATTTGATTGCTATTCTACTACCATTTTACTTCAAATAATTCTATAAATAATTCTATAAAATAATTCTATAAAAATTCGACTACTATTATACAATTATATGAAAATAGTAGATACTTCTACTACTTTTTTACTTATTGTTAAAATGAATGTTATTACAATTTTTACTACTTATACTACTACAATTATTATAGCTACTAAAACTCTTACATACACATTATGTCAAGTCTTAAATGAAAGAACTTAGCAGCTCTTAAAGCTGTCATAAACTATATAAAAGTCTTAAAGTATCACAATATTAGCATAAGCTAAGCGATTGTTGTGTTTAGTTCTATTTGCGTAGCACATTCAGATACGTAAAAAAAAGAAACGTCAAACAAAAAAGTAGTTCAGTGAAATTGCTGCGAGACCTGAAAACTTGTGCAAAAGAGCGCAACAGGCAACACACACACACACACACACACACACACAACAGACAGACAGAAGAGACAGAACAGACAAGAACATGCGGTAGACAGTAAGGGGTAAGATGAAAGTGAATGGCAAAAAGGGGGGAGAAAGAAACAGAGGAAGAGAGAGAGAGACAAGGTATATTGGTAGCAGGCAACAGGCAAACAGAAGCAAAGCTAGAGGCAACAACTGTGGGGAATCCCCATGAGAAACCGATCCAAATGTCAATGGCAGCCGCAGAAGAACTTAAAAGAATTGCTCAACTATTAAGCAAGTTCCTTGACTCGAGTATGAGTGAATATATGTATGTATGAGCTAAAGACTGTATCTTTATCTATATATATGTGTGTATATATGTGTGTGTGCGACTTGTACAAGTCAAATCGAAGGCGAAATGTGCGAATGGGATTATGGGGGGGCGAGGTGTATAGCAATAGATCCCAAGCGGAAACCGGATATGCTAGTTTGAGTTTGAGTTTATGCCAAGAAGAGGCGTTCCAAGGCGTGCCAAGGCATGGCGTGGCAAGGCGTGGCACTTGCCACTTGGCACAATGCGCAAAAAATAGGTTAAACTTGTTGCAATAACTTTTAGTCAGCCCCAAAAGGACATACAAACTTACATACAGACATGTTTTATGAACAACGATAAATGTTATTAACTTGGCCGAGTTTGTTGGCCAAAACCGAAACTTTTGTAATTGAACGCCAAAGTGTTTCTCGCCCAAAAATTAACTGTAGAAAAGCCAGTTGAGAATTGGCCCTATAACGATTTATATGGCACTCGTGAATGTTGTCACAGTTGTTGCTGTTATTACTCTTGTTGCTGTTACTCTACTTATTGTTGTTGCTGTTGCTGTTATTGTCGTTGTTGTTGTTATTTTTGTTACCATTAAATGCCATCTAATATGAGCGAAACTTGAGCAAAACTGCCTTCGGCTCCCTTTTCGAGGAGAAAAAATATATATATATATATATATATATATATATAAACATTAAATTAGCTTAAATAAATTTTTGCGTGGCTGCTTCAAAAACCGATTCAACAGCAATTTAAACTCTCTTTCGGACTCTTCAAAATTTTGTTAGCCAATTTTTAAAAGCGTAAACAAAAAAAACAACTTAAAAGTGATTTGAGCGGAGGTATTTAAAAAAAAAAAAAAAAAAATAAAACTTTTTCGCTATGCTGCTTGGCTAAAAAAAAAAAAAGTTTTAATTTTTTTTTTTTTTTTTTTTTTTTGGCAAAGTGCTTGAAAAGTGGCGAATACCAAGAGTTAAGACTCAATCTGTTTTCAACTTCAACTAAACTAAACTTTTGCTGTAGTTTCATTATTTATTTTTTTTTGTTTTGTTTTCGCATAGTTTCGTTGAAAATTGTTGTTTCAAGTTTAGATAATTGATAATCGTTTATTAACTTTTCACTAACCGATTGGCAAACATTAGTGAAATTGCTTGGCATAATAATATTTTAAGTATTATAAACTTTTTTTTAATGCTGTTGCTTGTCGATTAGTTGAGTTTTTGCGTAATAACCGTTTCATATACCGATACGCAATCGTTAAAAAAATATAAAAACTCTTTCGGTGAATTTTTATTAGTTATTAAATTTAGTAACCGTTTCATAACCGATACATAACCGTTTTCAACTAATTACTTAAACATTTCCAACTCTTTCTGTTAGTGATTTAAAGCAGTTATTAGTCATATATTCGTCTATTAACCGTTTCATAACCGATACGCAAACGTTGTATGTCTTTCTGTGAATTCTTTAGAAATTATAGCAACTGTCTTTCTGTTAGTTATTTCGAGCAAGTCATTGAAATAAGTATTTTGCTTATTAGCCGATTCATAACCGATTCATAACCGATTCATAACCGATTCATAATCGATACATAACCGTTTCCGCTGTAATTACCAAAATATTCAAAACACATTCCTTGATTTATTTGTAGTAGCTATTGTTGCTTAATGAACATACTAGCTGACTAACCGTTTCATAACCGATACGCAACCATTCGCAACAAATAACAAATAACAAAAGCATTTCAAACATTCTTCGTAAATTATTTGAAGCAGTTGCTAGTCGATTAATTCAGATATTTGCTTATTAACTGCAACATAACCGATACGCAACCATTGGCAACCGTTTGCAACAAAATTTCATAATAAACACTCAAAACTAACGTCTGTCTGTACGACTGTCCAACTGTCCAACTGTCGAAAATGTGAAACAAGTTGATTCAATTTGAGTACAATTTCATTTCATGCACACATACAATGGATTTCAACGGCGAATGATGATGATGATGATGATGATGATGATGATGATGATGAAGGCAAGTGAAAATGTTTGGCCATTGGCAACGATTGGTCAAAACACGTAAACCCACGTAGCATAATCATCCACATGTACACCCACACACATACACACATATATAGATGAACTACTTGCTGCTGGCAACTAATCTCTCTCTCTCTCTCTCTCTCTGTGTAGGCATTTCAAAGCATTTCATCGCATGCTTTTGCCCATTGAAGCGTGAATGAACATTTAAGTGTTTTCCCATGTTGCCCAATTCAAGCACTTTTTTTTTTTCTCTCACTCTCTTAACTCTCTTCACTGACTCACTCTCTCACAGTCTCACTCTCTCTCAGTCTCTGCAGGTTAATGTTTCGTTTGCTGAGACTGATCGATTTCATAGCCCAGAAACATGAACTTTACTTTAGAAGTTTATTTTTTTTTTTCGACTTTTTTTTTTGGTTTTTTTGTTATTTTTTTTTTTTTTTTTTTGGCTCAAAGACTTCATTATATTGCAGTTCAGTCAAGATGTCAAGAACATTGTTCAGTCGAAACTGTACTAAGTTATAGTTGTTATTGTGCAGTCTGACTTTTTAGATACCCTGCAATTATTAAATTTCTAAATTTTACATAAGAAATTTTGTAGGAACAAGAAAAACTTTGAAATTTCTTCAATAAAATTTTGTGCATGTATATATCGCAAAACTGACTATAAAATATCCGGTACTTATGCTTTGAAGTGTTTATAGAATTCACTAAAATATATATATATTTTATAATTTTTACTTTAAAAAATTACCCAAGTTGTGTGTTTGCCTGACTACAAAATACCCGGTACTAAAAATTTTATTTATATATATGTATTTTAAGCACATTTATTGTATGTTTGCTTTGGGGAAAATACCCTGTATTTCATTACAGTAGCAATAAAAAATGTTGTTCTCTTGTGAGTCGTGTTAACTTTTATTAATTTCTTCTTTTTTTTTTGCAGGGTATTCAAATCATTCTTTCGTTTCCGGTTTGATTGACTGCCTCGACTTTCAGTTGAGTTTCATGAGCAATTCATGCTGCGTTCACATTCACATTCACATTTACGTTTACGTTTACGTTTACGTTTACATTCACGTTCATGATTCTGGTTCGGGTTCTGCTTCTAGGTTTTTGGGACCATAGGCGACGGCACTATGTCAAACACATGCATTGATGCTGTAAGCTGACCCCAAATATAGATAGAGTGACCCAAAGTGTAGAGAGAGAGAGAGAGAGAGAGAGACAGATTGATAGACAGACATATGCCAAAGGCAATGGATGTTAGTAAGGCCGTCAGTGGAGTAGTAGAAGTAGTAGTAGTAGAAATAGTAGTAACAGGCAATGCCGGACAACCAGAATGTTTTTGCCCCACAGAATATTCACATCGAGAGTTGTATTATTACATTTCCCTACATGTTGCCATACATTTTCCGTTCAGTTTTCCATTTCGTATTTCGTGCCATATCCCAAAAAAAAAAAAAATTGTTGGCCCTACGTTTTCGAACCCATTTTCTGTTGCTTTTCTCCGGCTACTACGTTTGGGGGCTATAATGAACATTTAGCATTTCATGTTGTCCATTGGTCGTTGATGGGTTTATTAGCGAACGAACTCTGGCAAAAGTAGCAGTAACAGTAGCAGCAGCAACAGCAGCAGCACCAACAGTGGCAGCAGCAGCAACCGTAGCCAAAAGCAGCAGGAGTTGAATGTTGAATGAGCAGCGGTTGGAGAAGTAGCATGAGCAGCAGCATGAGTTCTTCTCGTGTTGCTGTTGAATGCGGCTTGTGGCACGCTTATACAACTGACTAAACACAGAAATCGACGCACACACACACACATAAACACATTAACATACAGTGTGAGATTGGCAAAAACGCTTTGTGAGTTCACTATGCTCACTGTACGAAAGATATGCAAAATACGCGTACGACAACAACAAAAATTGTTGCTGCTTTCTGTTTGTTGTTGTTATTGTTATTGTTTTGCTGCTTATATTTTTGTTGCTGAAAGAAATCGGATATCCGGCAGAGTCAAGTTCTACTATGCGTGTTAAATATGCAAAAGCCAGTCGTGTATACAAATAATGTACACGTTAATAAACACGCACAGCAACATCTCTACTCTTTCTCTCTCTCTCTCTCTATCCCTCACTCTCTGTGTGTGTGTGTGCGGCAAATATACAGCCCAAAAATTGTATTGTAGCATAAGAAATCTTTTGCTCTGTATATTTATCGCTTGTGCGTTTCTTTTCTTTTCTTGCTTATTTTTGGGTTTTTTTTATTTTTTTTTTTTCTTATGTTCTGTGGGCGTTTTTAACAGCATTGTTCAACGTGTCGTATGCGCAATAATTCAGCAAAAGTTCTTTTAGTAGCTATGTCATTGTATTTTTGTAACTGTATCTCTATATAAATATCTCTAACTCTCTAACATTGACAACCCCCAACTCTTACGCTCATCTATCTATCGATATCTATTTCGATTTGTAGCTCACTGCACAGACGATTGGCTTTTGCTTTAGCAGCAGCAGTAGCAGAAGGAGACGTAACAAAAAAAAAAAAAAAAAAAATGTTTGGAATTTGTTGCCTTTGTTCAAGTTAGTTAAGTTATAAGTGAAAGATATTGAATGCTATATAGTAGCATCAAATAACCAACAAAATGTTGCCTAGTTATGTTAACAAGCTTTACTTGACAGATTATGACATTTTATTATTGTTGGTCTGTTGGTCAAGTGATTGAGTAAGACTTGTGGTAGTCTCTGTACATTTTAATTCGTAGTTAAAGTTTGAATTTGACTAAAACAATTTGATCAATATATTAACTTAAATTGCGTTTAATATAAGTTTAAAGTAATTCTTTTAATAAATTCTCTCAAATTTTCCGTTGAATATCGAACCTAAGGGATTTCTTAAAAGTCATCATTGAATATGTTCCCAAAGGAATACCAATACAGCTTCTTAAAGGGCTTTCTAAATGTTCTCTTAAAAGTCCTACTACAGATTATCCATAAGGTTATTTCTGAAGGTGTTCTCAAAAATCCTCTGGAAGATCCTATTGGGAGTCTCTCTGTAGTTCGGTAAGATATTTCTAATAATTCTTTTAGATTTTCCTAAAGTTTCTCCAAAAGGTTCTTTTAATGATAATCCTAAAGTTTCTCCTAAAGATTCTTTTACAGGTACTGCCGGAAGTCTATTTGTAGTTCCTTAAGTTTCTCCTAAAGATTCTTTTACAGGTCCTGCTGGAAATCCCTCTGTAGTTCCTTAAGATTTTCCTTAAGTTTCTCCAGAAGGTTCTCTTAAAGAGATTTTTACAGGTGCTCCTGAAAGTCCCTCTGTATTTCCTTAAGATTTTCCTAAAGTTTCTCCTAAAGATTCTTTTACAGGTCCTGCTGGAAGTCCCTCTGAAGTTCCTTAAGATTTTCCTTAAGTTTCTCCAGAAGGTTCTCTTAAAGAGATTTTTACAGGTGCTCCTGAAAGTCTTTCTGTAGTTCCTTAAGATTTTCCTAAAGTTTCTCCTAAAGATTCTTTTACAGGTCCTTCTGGAAGTCCCTCTGAAGTTCCTCAAGATTTTTCTTAAGTTTCTCCAGAAGGTTCTTTTAAAGAGATTTTTACAGGTGCTCCTGAAAGTCCCTCTGTAGTTCCTTAAGATTTTCCTAAAGTTTCTCCTAAAGATTCTTTTACAGGTCCTGCTGGAAGTCCCTCTGTAGTTCCTGAAGATTTTCCTAAAGTTTCTCCTAAAGATTCTTTTACAGGTCCTACTGGAAATCCCTCTGTAGTTCCTTAAGATTTTCCTTAAGTTTCTCCAGAAGGTTCTCTTAAAGAGATTTTTACAGGTGCTCCTGAAAGTCTTTCTGTAGTTCCTTAAGATTTTCCTAAAGTTTCTCCTAAAGATTCTTTTACAGGTCCTGCTGGAAGTCCCTCTGAAGTTCCTTAAGATTTTCCTAAAGTTTCTCCTAAAGATTCTTTTACATGTCCTGCCGGAAGTCTATTTGTAATTCCTTAAGTTTCTCCTAAAGATTCTTTTACAGGTCCTACTGGAAATCCCTCTGTAGTTCCTTAAGATCTTACTAAAGTTTGATCATAAGGTTCTCCTAAAAAAAACTTTTACAGTTTCTCTAAAGTTCCTATTATAAATGCTTTGAAGAACACTCTGAAGAATTATTAGGAATATTTCTAGGTTATGGCATAGATAAAATGCAGAGCTACAATTGGAGGAAAATTTAAACAATTGTAAAACGAAATTTTTGTCATTTTGTAAGCTTTAAAAATGTTTTATTGCTATGCTAGGACTCTGTGCTAAATCAAAGTATTGCTGCAAATCAAATCAAAATTGTTTGTGTTGTCGCGTTCGTTTGTTTGCATGTCTCTCTCTCTCTCTCTTTCTCGTTCGTTTATCTATTATCATATCATAAAAATGAAATAAAATATTATTGTATTTCTTTTTTTTTTCCCACTTAACAAGCAAGAAAATCGCATAACTCTTTTTTTTTTTGTTGTCGTCCCCATTTTGTTAGCACTTTGTGCGACTTTGTTTTTTTCTCTTGTTGCGCTTTGTGACGCGACTTTGTTTTTCGGCATTTTGCGAAAATTTATTTATTTATTTTCATTTTCATTTTACATTTTTCTTCTTTTTTCTTTTGTTTCGTTTTTTGTTTTTCGTTTTTGTGTTTTTTTTTTTTTTTTTTTGGCGCTATGAAGATTTATGCAAATACTCGTAGAGTCGTGGAGTCTATTAAATTTGCATATTTATCAATTTGTTTTGCGTGTTTTTTGCCGGCTCGTTTGTTGTTCATGTTGTTTGCCATTGACGTTGCTGTTGCTGTTGCTGTTGCCTTTGCCCTTGCCTTTCTCTAGCATATTTTAATTATTTCACAGAGCCATTTGCCCTAAGTTATTTAAACTTGATTTGCATAGGCAACAGGCTGTAACTGTATATATAGAGTGAGAGAGAGAGTGTGTGAGAGAGTGCGAGATATCAAAAACTAAGCTTAAGCTTCATGTCTGCACAACATTCTGTGGCAACATTACAACGCAGTCTAATTAATAAAGATGCAATCCAATTACAAGTCTCTGGCTATGCTCCTCAGAATACATCAAAGGCTATGTATTACGCCCCCCCTCACCCATCATCACCACCACCACCTTTGTGTCCTCTCTCTTTCACACACGCACACTCTATCTCTATCTATCTTACAGCTGAAGCTCATTCGCCTCGTTTTGTGTCCCGAAAGGCGATCAAATATTAAATAGACATTGCCTCAACAGCAACAACAAATATTTTTTTTTTTTTTATGGAGCGGGGAGTGCTATACAAAAACTAAACCCAAAAGCTAAGCACTCGACAGTGTAAGAGTGCGAGAGAGAGAGAGAGAGAGAGAGAGAGAGAAAGAGAGCGCAATAAGAGCAAAAGGCAAAAGCAATTATCATTATGATAATTAAAATGTATGAGAGTCTGGTTAACTGTAATGAGACTTCAAGACCAAAAATGGACCAGTCTCTGTCTCTGTCTCTATCTCTATCTCTGTCTCTATCTCTGTCAATGTCGTCAGCTTTGGTCTTTAGTTAATTTCTTGCTGCTTGTCAAGTTATTTACTTTACTTTTGCTGTTTGTCCATTTTTTGGCTTTGACATTTTCATATGTTCAAACGGACAAAACAGTCAACAGACTTCTAACATAAATCTCTTTGACTCTTATTGGCCTACGCTCGCGCTTTCTTCTCTCTCTCTCTCTCTCTCTCTTATTGTTGGACATGATTAATAACTACTTTATTTTGGGTGAGCTGCTTAGCTAAGTAGCTCAGCAATACTACTAATGAATCTGCCAATCTTTCATTCGCTTTCTCCTGCCTT
>JBAMBR010003827.1:0-73436 GCA_037044475.1 Zaprionus obscuricornis
GAAGGCAGGAGAAAGCGAATGAAAGATTGGCAGATTCATTAGTAGTATTGCTGAGCTACTTAGCTAAGCAGCTCACCCAAAATAAAGTAGTTATTAATCATGTCCAACAATAAGAGAGAGAGAGAGAGAGAGAAGAAAGCGCGAGCGTAGGCCAATAAGAGTCAAAGAGATTTATGTTAGAAGTCTGTTGACTGTTTTGTCCGTTTGAACATATGAAAATGTCAAAGCCAAAAAATGGACAAACAGCAAAAGTAAAGTAAATAACTTGACAAGCAGCAAGAAATTAACTAAAGACCAAAGCTGACGACATTGACAGAGATAGAGACAGAGATAGAGATAGAGACAGAGACAGAGACTGGTCCATTTTTGGTCTTGAAGTCTCATTACAGTTAACCAGACTCTCATACATTTTAATTATCATAATGATAATTGCTTTTGCCTTTTGCTCTTATTGCGCTCTCTCTTCTCTCTCTCTCTCGCACTCTTACACTGTCGAGTGCTTAGCTTTTGGGTTTAGTTTTTGTATAGCACTCCCCGCTCCATAAAAAAAAAAAAAATATTTGTTGTTGCTGTTGAGGCAATGTCTATTTAATATTTGATCGCCTTTCGGGACACAAAACGAGGCGAATGAGCTTCAGCTGTAAGATAGATAGAGATAGAGTGTGCGTGTGTGAAAGAGAGAGGACACAAAGGTGGTGGTGGTGATGATGGGTGAGGGGGGGCGTAATACATAGCCTTTGATGTATTCTGAGGAGCATAGCCAGAGACTTGTAATTGGATTGCATCTTTATTAATTAGACTGCGTTGTAATGTTGCCACAGAATGTTGTGCAGACATGAAGCTTAAGCTTAGTTTTTGATATCTCGCACTCTCTCACACACTCTCTCTCTCACTCTATATATACAGTTACAGCCTGTTGCCTATGCAAATCAAGTTTAAATAACTTAGGGCAAATGGCTCTGTGAAATAATTAAAATATGCTAGAGAAAGGCAAGGGCAAAGGCAACAGCAACAGCAACAGCAACGTCAATGGCAAACAACATGAACAACAAACGAGCCGGCAAAAAACACGCAAAACAAATTGATAAATATGCAAATTTAATAGACTCCACGACTCTACGAGTATTTGCATAAATCTTCATAGCGCCAAAAAAAAAAAAAAAAAACACAAAAACGAAAAACAAAAAACGAAACAAAAGAAAAAAGAAGAAAAATGTAAAATGAAAATGAAAATGAAAATAAATAAATAAATTTTCGCAAAATGCCGAAAAACAAAGTCGCGTCACAAAGCGCAACAAGAGAAAAAAACAAAGTCGCACAAAGTGCTAACAAAATGGGGACGACAACAAAAAAAAAAAGAGTTATGCGATTTTCTTGCTTGTTAAGTGGGGAAAAAAAAAAGAAATACAATAATATTTTATTTCATTTTTATGATATGATAATAGATAAACGAACGAGAAAGAGAGAGAGAGAGAGACATGCAAACAAACGAACGCGACAACACAAACAATTTTGATTTGATTTGCAGCAATACTTTGATTTAGCACAGAGTCCTAGCATAGCAATAAAACATTTTTAAAGCTTACAAAATGACAAAAATTTCGTTTTACAATTGTTTAAATTTTCCTCCAATTGTAGCTCTGCATTTTATCTATGCCATAACCTAGAAATATTCCTAATAATTCTTCAGAGTGTTCTTCAAAGCATTTATAATAGGAACTTTAGAGAAACTGTAAAAGTTTTTTTTAGGAGAACCTTATGATCAAACTTTAGTAAGATCTTAAGGAACTACAGAGGGATTTCCAGTAGGACCTGTAAAAGAATCTTTAGGAGAAACTTAAGGAATTACAAATAGACTTCCGGCAGGACATGTAAAAGAATCTTTAGGAGAAACTTTAGGAAAATCTTAAGGAACTTCAGAGGGACTTCCAGCAGGACCTGTAAAAGAATCTTTAGGAGAAACTTTAGGAAAATCTTAAGGAACTACAGAAAGACTTTCAGGAGCACCTGTAAAAATCTCTTTAAGAGAACCTTCTGTAGTTCCTTAAGATTTTCCTTAAGTTTCTCCAGAAGGTTCTCTTAAAGAGATTTTTACAGGTGCTCCTGAAAGTCTTTCTGTAGTTCCTTAAGATTTTCCTAAAGTTTCTCCTAAAGATTCTTTTACAGGTCCTGCTGGAAGTCCCTCTGAAGTTCCTTAAGATTTTCCTAAAGTTTCTCCTAAAGATTCTTTTACATGTCCTGCCGGAAGTCTATTTGTAATTCCTTAAGTTTCTCCTAAAGATTCTTTTACAGGTCCTACTGGAAATCCCTCTGTAGTTCCTTAAGATCTTACTAAAGTTTGATCATAAGGTTCTCCTAAAAAAAACTTTTACAGTTTCTCTAAAGTTCCTATTATAAATGCTTTGAAGAACACTCTGAAGAATTATTAGGAATATTTCTAGGTTATGGCATAGATAAAATGCAGAGCTACAATTGGAGGAAAATTTAAACAATTGTAAAACGAAATTTTTGTCATTTTGTAAGCTTTAAAAATGTTTTATTGCTATGCTAGGACTCTGTGCTAAATCAAAGTATTGCTGCAAATCAAATCAAAATTGTTTGTGTTGTCGCGTTCGTTTGTTTGCATGTCTCTCTCTCTCTCTCTCTTTCTCGTTCGTTTATCTATTATCATATCATAAAAATGAAATAAAATATTATTGTATTTTTTTTTTTTTTTCCCCCACTTAACAAGCAAGAAAATCGCATAACTCTTTTTTTTTGTTGTCGTCCCCATTTTGTTAGCACTTTGTGCGACTTTGTTTTTTTCTCTTGTTGCGCTATGTGGCGCGACTTTGTTTTTCGGCATTTTGCGAAAATTTATTTATTTATTTTCATTTTCATTTTCATTTTACATTTTTCTTCTTTTTTCTTTTGTTTCGTTTTTTGTTTTTCGTTTTTTTTTTTTTTTTTTTTGGCGCTATGAAAATTTATGCAAATACTCGTAGAGTCGTGGAGTCTATTAAATTTGCATATTTATCAATTTGTTTTGCGTGTTTTTTGCCGGCTCGTTTGTTGTTCATGTTGTTTGCCATTGACGTTGCTGTTGCTGTTGCTGTTGCCTTTGCCCTTGCCTTTCTCTAGCATATTTTAATTATTTCACAGAGCCATTTGCCCTAAGTTATTTAAACTTGATTTGCATAGGCAACAGGCTGTAACTGTATATATAGAGTGAGAGAGAGAGTGTGTGAGAGAGTGCGAGATATCAAAAACTAAGCTTAAGCTTCATGTCTGCACAACATTCTGTGGCAACATTACAACGCAGTCTAATTAATAAAGATGCAATCCAATTACAAGTCTCTGGCTATGCTCCTCAGAATACATCAAAGGCTATGTATTACGCCCCCCCTCACCCATCATCATCACCATCACCTTTCTGTCCTCTCTCTCTCTTTCACACACGCACATTCTATCTCTATCTATCTTACAGCTGAAGCTCATTCGCCTCGTTTTGTGTCCCGAAAGGCGATCAAATATTAAATAGACATTGCCTGAACAGCAACAACAAATATTTTTTTTTTTTTTTATGGAGCGGGGAGTGCTATACAAAAACTAAACCCAAAAGCTAAGCACTCGACAGTGTAAGAGTGCGAGAGAGAGAGAGAAAGAGAGCGCAATAAGAGCAAAAGGCAAAAGCAATTATCATTATGATAATTAAAATGTATGAGAGTCTGGTTAACTGTAATGAGACTTCAAGACCAAAAATCGACCAGTCTCTGTCTCTGTCTATGTCTCTGTCTCTATCTCTGTCAATGTCGTCAGCTTTGGTCTTTAGTTAATTTCTTGCTGCTTGTCAAGTTATTTACTTTACTTTCGCTGTTTGTCCATTTTTTGGCTTTGACATTTTCATATGTTCAAACGGACAAAACAGTAAACAGACTTCTAACATAAATCTCTTTGACTCTTATTAGCCTACGCTCGCGCTTTCTTCTCTCTCTCTCTCTCTCTCTCTCTCTCTTTCTCTCTTATTGTTGGACATGATTAATAACTACTTTATTTTGGGTGAGCTGCTTAGCTAAGTAGCTCAGCAATACTACTAATGAATCTGCCAATCTTTCATTCGCTTTCTTCTGCCTTCACTTCGACTCCGACTCCCACTCTCTCTCTCTCTCCTTCTCTCTCTCACTGTTACTCAATAAAGCTTATGCAATTTCTCCTGTAGTTCTTTTGCTTATTAAACAAAGTTTCTTAGATTTGTCATGCATTAAGTAATTAGCAAAACTGGAAGTTACACTGCAGCTTAGCAAAAATTGTTGAAAACAACTTTACATGGCGTCATATGCTGTCATATCTGACTGTCATATATATGGCAAAAGTTACATTTTTTTTTTTAAATAGTAAACTTTAAGTTTTTGTTCTTTAATGCAAATTTACTTATATGACCGCAATGTATGACAATGCTTGTCATATATATGACACTGTTTTGTCATATGTATGACACAATTTATATTAATAATTTACATACAGCATAGCTAAATGTCTAAAGCATGTATGACAGTATGTATGGCAAGCTCACTGTCATATATATGGCAATATATGACGACTATATGAACGGATTTTTGTAAGTTTTTAAACATTTTAAGTTCTTACTATACGCCAGCTCATGTATGATAAGTTGAACATAGCTTATTGTCATATATATATGACAGCATATGGCAACTGTAACATACTATATGACAAGCTGTAAGCAAATATGAGCCTAAAGTTTTTTTTTTTTTGGACAGCTACAAATGTAAAGTGAAAACTGACAGTGAAATGTAAAATAGTTCAAGCAAAATTGAAAATTAAAGAACTTGACAAATGAAAATTCATTAGAATTTATTTTTAAGTAATATTGAAAAAGGTTGCTAAATCTTATGTGATATATATATGGCAACTAACGGCACTACAAGCAAAATGTAAGCTATAATAATCTCTCTCTCTCTGTGTGTGTGTGTGTCTGTTTATGTTGCTGTGTTTTCTGCGAATTGCTACATTTAAGTAGCTTACAACATTGTATTTTGTATTTTGTATTTTGTATTTGTATTTCTATCTTTTGTTTCCCCCAATAACATTCAACATTTTGCTGTTGATGACTTAACAGTTGCTTCCCTTCAATTTTTTTTTTTTATTTGTTTTTAACCCAATATCGAACACACATATATATGCATATGTGTCTGTCTGTCTCTGTGTCTCTCTGTTGTGTGTGTGTGTGTGTGTGTGTTTTTATTCGTTTTAACGTACAATTTCAGTGGTCGTAAAAATGGCAACAAAAACCAAAAAATAAACGCAACTTTTACTGTCATGTTCAGCGCTTTTGTTTTTTCTTTTCAACAGACTTGCGTTTGTCTTTCAATATTGATAAGTGAAAGAGAGAGCGAGTGAGAGAGTGAGATAGATAGTATGAAGAAATGGAATTGTAAAACGTGTTTTGCTTCTCTACTTATCTGCATGCTGACGGCCAAGCGAGCAGCAAAGTTTCCTTGTATTATTATTTTTCTTGTGTTATGTGTTGAGCGAGCGAACAGCTTGAATTGTAATTGCTTTTGCGATTCACTTTTCTTGCTTCTCTCAATTTCTATTTCACTTGTTCTACAGAAAAAAAATTTCAGTTACAGTTACAGGCTTGCAATCGTCATCCATTAAAATGCATTCATAGATTCACATTCACATTCACATTCACATTCAAAGTCACATTCAACACTTATACACGTTTTTTTTTTTGACATTGTATTCACACTTTGTCGCATTCTATAGAGACATGCGAACACTTTTGGCGCACACTGTCTGTCTTTTTGGCGTCCACTTGAATGCGGCCTCAGCTCTGCCAGCTAACGGGCCAACCGTAGTACACTTGAAATGTCACTTCAGACTGAATCACAGTTTCTTCTCTCTCTCTCTCTCTCTCTCTCTCTCTCGCTCTCTGTGCGTTGAGTTTCGCTCTCACTTGGCTGGTCATCAACAACATTTCAAGTAAAACACTTGTCGTTGTCTTTCTCTATATGTGTGGAAGGCAGCAGCAGAGCCAGGGGCAGAGGCAGTGGCAGTGGCAGCGGCAGTAGCAGTGCCCAAGGCAGAGACTGAGGAAAAGGGAAACAACTTTCTAATGAAAATTCGTTTAATATTCAAAACGGAAATTTACGGCACAACTGACAAGAGCGACTGTTGGCCAAGAACAAGAACATGTGGCAGCAGAAGCAGCAGTAACAATAGCAGCAACACGAACAGCAGCAGCAGCTACAACAGTAATAGGAGAAACATCAGCAGTAGCAGCAGCAGCAGCAGCAAGAACTTCTTTGTGTTGAAGAACTATGCCAACAAATTTGAAAACTTTCAAGGTTGAATTCTATTTTTGGTGTACTACAAACATTTCTTGTGTTTCTTTCGACAAAGTTTCAGTACCCAAAAAAAAGAAGAAATTTCAAGAAAAGATTTTACTTTGCTTTCTTTTAAATTTCTCAGAAAATTCAAAGTTTCAAAAGGTTTAAGTTTATTTTATTTTATTTTTTTTTTCTTTTTTGAGGTTTTTGTCAATCTAAGTTGAGCTTAAAGTAAAGTGCGTCAAAAACTTGAAAAATCACTTAAAAAAAGCAAAAAAAAAATAAATAAATACAAAAAAATTCAGCTGCCAGTTAATAAAAAATTATTATAATATAAAATTATTATTAAATTCTTAAAAAAAAAATTATAAAAATTAACAAATTAATTAATTAATTATAAATATATATATATATATATATATATATAAAATTATTTGAAAAAAAATATTCAATCAATAGCTTATAAATTTTTTAGCCAAAAGATAAATTGACTAATTATTAAAAACAATATCATAGCATACTTTTCAGGGCACAATTTTAAGTTAAACAGCTTTAACAGCCATTGCTGCTGTTGCTGTTGTTGTTGTTTTTGTTGCTTTTGCTGTTGCTGCTACTGCAATTGATACTTTTTCAACATAATTTCTGCTCATTTATTTTTTTCTTCATTCTCTTTTGCACTTTAATTGTTTTTGTTTTGTTTTTGTTGATTTTCTTGGCACCTTTTTTTTTTTATTCTTTGCCGAGTTATGGCAATTCTTATGAGAAAACACTTTGTCTCTTAATTGCCTTGGAACATTTATTAATTTTAATTTAATTTAATCTTTTTTTTTTTTTTTTGCAACTTCTTTAGCAGGCAGATGGGATGAAAGAGAGAGAGAGAGAGAGAGAGAGAAAGTAAAAGAGAGTGAAATGTAGAAAGTTCGTACAAGCTAATTTGTGCTTTTGCAGGCGTAATTAATTGCTTAATTAATTGCTTTAATATTTAATACTTTGTCGGACAACAAAGAGAGAGAGAGAAATGAAGAAACAGCAGCAGCAGCAGCAGCAGCAGTAGCAGCAGGTAAAGAAGATGAAGAGCTGCTGCGGCGTCTGCTATTGACTGTTGTCTGCTGTGGCTGTGGCTGCTGTTTCTACTGTTGACTATCGATAGCTGCTGCTGCTGGTGTTATTGACTGTCGGTAGCTGCTGCACAATTGCAGCGCAAAGTCGAACCACTGAGAATTATGCTAATGAATCTTTTAATGATCCAGAATCATGTTCCAGCAGCTGTTAATAGTGCGAAAATCGTTTATTGACTTACACAGCAAGCAGCAAAGCAGCTGAAAAGTGTTTCCAATATTCAAGTAAAGGCGAGAAAGAGTGAGAGAGAGAGAGAGAGAGAGAGAGTAAACTCAATTATTTGCCTGTGCTATGCAACTGAAGTTGAAATACTTTTGCCTAGACTTTACGCTAATAAATTCCAAAGTGTTTAACGCAAAAGCCTCAAAAATGAGCAACAACAAAAAACTTTAAGTCAATCAGCAAAAAGTAAAGTAAAAATTTGAAAATGAGAAAAACGCATGCGTCGGCATCGGCATCGGCATCGGCGTCGTTGAGGTTGATGTCGACGTCGTCGTTATTGTTGTTGTTATATTAATTCTAATGCAATAACAACAAATAATCAGCAGCAGGAATAGAAGAAGAAGCAGCAGTAAAAGATGGAGAAGCAGCAGAAGGTGAAGCAGCAGAAGGTGAAGCAGCAGAAGGAGAAGCATCAGCAGATGATGATGAAGAAAAACAAAAAGCAGCAAGCTGTAAGATTGCTGGCGGTGGATCAGGGGATATAAAAAAAAACAAACAGACCAAACGAACGAACGAACGTCGGGCACAACAAAGAGCAGAACAACAGCAACAGGAACAAAAACAACAATAACAACAACAACAAAGAATGAAAGGCAACAGGAAATGGCGCATGAAACGAACGAATCAGTCGAAACGGAAGGAAATGCTTAAACGATATGAAAATTTTTTTGCTGCCTTGCCTTGAGTTGCCTTGCCGTGGCAAGCTAAGGCGGTTGAAAGGCGACGCCATTGCCGTTCAAAAAAAAAAGTGGCATATGCTGCAAATTTCCCTCAGTTATTATTATACTTGACGCCATTTGTTATTGTTCTTATTGTTATTGTTTCTCTTGTTGTTGTTGTTGTTGCTGCTGCTCTTCTCATTCTTGTTGTTGTTGTTGGTTTCACTGTTGTTTTTACGAATAGCCCAAAGTAAAATTCTGCGTATTACTTGCTCGACTGAGTTTCCACTTAATTATCTTGTCAGTGTTGTAAAACATTATGCAAAAGTATTGTAAACATTTTGAAAAATTCAAAAACGTAAATAAAAAAAAATATAATAAAATTTTGAATAGATTTAATCTTTTCCAAAGAAATAATTTACTAAATTTCCTAATAATTTACAAAAAAAAATTAAAAAAAAAATAATAATAATTTAAAAAATTTAATTTAATTTAAAAAAAATTTTTACAGATTTCAAATATTTTTTAAATAAAAAAAATCTAAAAAAAAATGTTTAAAACTATTTTAATTAAATTCTAAAAAATAAAAAAAATTCTTAAATAAATTTTTTAAAGTGAATTTTTCATAATAAATTTAAAATTTTTTTTTAAAAAAATTTAAAGAAAATAAAAAAAAAATTAAAAAATTAATTAATTAATAAAAAAAAACTTCGTATGTAAAAAAATGTAAAATATTTCGAAAAACAATTCACAATTTTTTTTAAAAATGTGTAAAAATATTTATGCAGAAAAAGATGTTGAAAATTATTCCACATTTTATTTTATAAAATGAAAAAAAAAAAATCTTTGCAAATTTTATTCTCAATTTTTTTTTTTTTGCTTTAATTTTTTTAGGTATACGCAAACTTGTGTTGTGTCGAAATGAAGAAAGTTTTTGTGCTAAAGTTCAGAGTTTCATTGGGTTAAGTTTCACAGTTATTGCAGCTAATATTGAAAGAATGAGAAAATGATGACAACATCAACATCGAAAGCATCGACAAGCGGCAGGTTAATGTCTTTTGGCCAGCAATTCTTTTACTTTACTTTCAGCTTACATCTTACTGCTGCTGCTGCTGCTGCTGTTTCTCTTCTTCTTATTCATTTTCAGGCTGCTGCTGCTGTTGTTGATGTTGTTGTTGTTGTTGTTCTTGCTACTGCTACTTGGCAGTTTTTAATAACGCGCTGACAGGCAACTCGATGCTGTTGCAGCATCAAATTTTATGGCCATACTCAAATTTACACACACACACACAGCACATACACACACATACACACGCGCGCGTTCAGCACATACAGTTAAACGTTGAGCGTGTGTTTAATGTGCTCGACACGGCGGCAATTAATAAACGTTGCTACTTGCAACGCTGGCACTGTGGCAGGAGGCAGTGGCAGTTCAGGCTTTTATGTGCCACATTCTGCCATAACGCTTTCACTTTTTATAGTTGCCACATAAAGCAGCTAGATAAATGAAAACGACGACGACGACGACGACGATGACTACGATGAATATGAAGAGAGAAAGAGATAGGGAGACACACAGCAGCAATGAAAGTAAGAAAGAAACGGCAGCAGCAATGGCAATGGCAGGCAACAGAAGAGAAAGGGAGAAAATGAAAGCGAGATAAAGATTGAGCTTGGACGATTTGTAAAAGTTTTTTAAGTGGCACGCACAAATGTAGATGCCACAAAACTCAAAGCGAATTTTTCCTCATTTTAAGAACTTTTCAAAGAAACACAAAAAAAAAAACAAAAATAAATAAAAAAAAAAAAATTGTTATACATAAAAATGTATAAAAAGATTAAGATATAGATATAGATATAGATATATAGATTGATAACTGGCAGCTAAATTTGCGCACGTTTTGAAAAAGTTTTGCTAGCAGTTTATATTGCTTCTATGCTTAGAAAAAGTCAATCAGAACTTTGCAAGTAATTTAAATATAATTTTTTACCAGATGTTTCTACACTTTTTTTTTTTATAGCTATAAAAAAAAGTAGAATTTTATAATAAATAAAAAAGCTTGTTATACACTTTAAATGCTATATCAAGTGTGAGGTGTAGAGGTATGACAGATGTTATAAAGTATATACATTCAGGAACATTCAGCATCCGTTGAAGCAATTTTGTCTGACTTTATGCTAGCTGAATGAAACTTTGCACACATTGCACACTCAGTGCTCAATGCTGTCTATAAGTCAAAACTAACTGAAGGAGACAACTATATCATAAAGTTTACATAGGAACAATCGCTTGGAAGTTGAGTTTTTGTATAGGAAACTGCTTTATTTGTTCATGTATTTGCTTGAAACTCATATGATCTAAGTTTAGTAATAATTCTCACATATCTACCTAGTTTAGTTCAAATCAGATTACTATATCATATAGTTGCCATAGTTGCAATCGCTTGGAAGTTGAGTTTTTATATAGGAAACTGCATTCATTATTTATCTATGGGACTGACAAATTATAGAATTTGAGTTTAGTGTCGAATTTAATATATCAGACAAATTTTGTACAAATCGAGTGAGAATATCATATAGCTGCCATAGAAAGGATCGATCAAAAATTCAGTATTTGTATGTAAAAAGTTTGTTTCTTAAGCTATACAACTGAAACATGCCATAGGCAAGTTAAATAATAACTAAATAATGCCTGCAAAGTTTGGTAAACATCGCTTGACTATATTATATAGCTGACATGGAAAGGATCGATTGTATGGGAAAATTTCATTTTGTAAATTTCATTTTCTAAATGAAATTCAGGCTTGGCAATAACTAGAATATTACAGCTAAATTTCGTTCGTATCATATGACTATAATATATAGATAATATTGGAAAGATTGTTCAAAAAATTGTATGTGAAACTATTCATTGAAGTGTATAAAATCTACGACTTTCCATAGTGTTACAATAGTTTATTTGTACTGTAGTTTTTTTTCATTAGCTACTTAAAGTATTTTTTTTTTTTTTTTTGTGTTTTGTTAAATGTTTGTGAAATTGTCGTTAAGTTTTCTGCGTCGTTTCGTTTTCATTTTCATTTTTGTCTAAGAGTTGAATGTCAACAAAATGTTGTTTTAATTATATAATTGCAATGTTTATGACGGTTAATTATTTGAGAAACGCGCTCGCGCGGAATTTTTCCAATTTATGTGAGCAAGAAGGCAACTAAAGGGCAGACAGAGAGAGAGAGAGACAGAGAGAGTGAGAGTGTGAGAGAGTAAGAGAGAAAGTGAAAAGAATTTACTGGCATTTAATTATCATTTTACAAGCTTTCAATGTTGTTGATTTGCTATTTTTGTTATTTGCTGTTACGGAACGACGCAACGGAATGTAACGGAGACGTAGACATCGTGTGGGAGTGAGAGTGAGGGTGAGAGTGGAAGTGGGAGAGCTTATTCTGTGTAGACTGCTTTCATTTCCTTTCATTCTTTATATTGCTCTGTGCATGTGGCATGGGCAAAGACTGAGCGAGAGAGAGAGAGAGAAAAGAGGCGTGCACGGAAGTGGAAAGACAGGAAAAGCAAAAGCAACGAACGTTGAACGTTGTCTCAAGCTTTTTTATAAATTACAGCTGGCATTGCATTTGATCTGTCTGTCTGTCTGTCTGTGTGTCTCTTCGTCCCTCTGTCGTCTGTCTGGCAAAACGTTTTGTTTCAATTAATACGCGTTTAATGAGCGGATTTTTCTTGGAACAATTTATTAGCGATACACTCACCGAACATTGCGCGGCGGGGGCTATAGAGTCTATGAAGTCTATTGATTTATGTCTAACGTTTGCTGGCAGTACAATTTCTTTTTTATTTTTATTTATTTTTTTTTTTTTACGTATACGTAATGTGTAGCTAAGTGTAAGTGTTATAGTCATCTATGCTGCAGCTTTGGCGCTTGTAAGTGTAACAGTGCCGTCGCTTTAACTTTTATTGAGTTTTTTTTTTTTTTTTCTTTTAGCCTTTGCATTTGCTTTTGGCAGCAAACGAAAAAAAAAAAGGTTCTAAAAAACTTTTAGGACAGGTTAAAATTATATATATATAAAATATATAGAAAAATATATATAAAATTTTATATAAATATTTTTGTGTGTCTGTGTGTGTGTGTGTGAGTGTGAGTGTGAGTGTGTGTATTTTCCTTTTTAATTTTAATTTTCGCTTTGCTTTTAATTTACTTTCGTTCAGCATTTTTTTTCTCTTTGTGCCACAAACGTGATGCCATTGACATTAGTCGAGTTGTTGCTGTTGCTCTTGCTGTTGTTGTTGTTATTGTTGTTGCTGTTGTTGCTGTATTGGCCTTTTAGGTGCACATTTTCCAGCTTATTAACTCCTGCCACTTGTTGCCTGAATGTTTGCCTCAGGTTTCGCATAGCGTTATCTCTTTGGCCTTTGGCGTTTTCTTCCTTTTCTTTACTTTCATTCAGTTTTTTTTTTTTCCTATTTTATTCTGTGTTTTGTTTTTGTGTGTTTGGGGTCTAAATGCGGTTCAGCGCTCTGCTTTTTATCAGGTGCAAAAGGACAACGATAAAAGTTCTTTACCTTTCATTCACTCTCTCTCTCTCTCTCTCTCACACACACTCCAACGCTGGGTGTATGAGTTTGTCAAAGACAAAGACAAAAGGGATCAAAGTTCCACACAAAATTGCCCACAGACGTGTCTATACAAATTGGGCTTATAGATAATGAGACCCCAAAAAACAAAGAGAGAGAGTAAGACAACATGAAAGACAGAGAGAGAGAGAGAGAGAGAGAGGGAGAGGGAGATTGTTTAAATTGCTTGCTTTATGATCTTGCTTATGTTATGCCTGTCAGTGTCTGCAAACATTTTTTATAGTCAATTTTTTAGCAAATTTTCATATTAATATTTTGCTAGACATTTTTACCGACTAGTTTCATTTTAGCCTAAAATTCAGCTTGATTTGTAATAAATATATATACATTTTTTTTTTTACATTTATGTTATAACTTTTACTGGGTATCTGCTAGTTGTGCTTTGTGTGTTGTTACTATTTTTTATTTGCACAAAATTGTTGCTTTGATTTTTGTAGCGCGTGTCAGTTTTCCTATGAACTTCAGACATTTTCATTTCCACTAGTATGACAGTTGCTGTCTCTCTCACACACACACACACACACACACACACACAAGCAGCACATGCTTATGGTTTATGACATTTGAACATTTGCCACAAGTTTTATGTGGGACTTTTGGCGGTTGCTTTAATGTTCATTTCAGTTCAAAGCAACTTTAACTATGCCACGATCTAACTATCTCTCTCTCTCTCTCTTTCATTCTCTCTCTCGCTCAGTCACGCCCCTTTTCTTTCTATTTTTTTGATGGGTTTTTGTGGTGTAACATTTTGCTGCTAGTTGAAAATTGAACATTTTGCCGCAACAACGCGCGCTTGGCATATTTAACGCCGCACGTTTTTGCCTGTTGCCCAACGCATAGTGAATGCGACAGCGACTGAGCTAGAGGCAGAGACAATGACTGTGGCAGAGACTAATAAAGTTAGAAGCTGTCAGGCGTGGCGACAGGACAGCAAGGCAAAGCAATAGGCGACAGCCACACGCCGCAAAGCAATGCGGTTAATGTAGCAACAACAACAACAACAACAGCAGCAGCAACAGAGACAACAACAATCGCAAGGCAACAGCCTGAGCCTTTGTCAAGGATACGCTGACTCAAAAAAAAAAAAATAGAAAAAAAAAACACACACACACAGACAGACACAGACACTCAGACAGAGTAAAAGAAAGAAAGAAAGAAAAAAAAAAACTAAACTAACAAGCATCAAACCGCATCAAGGATATTGAGTAGAGCTTAGATATATCCTGTAGCCAAAGGACATTGCACAATTCCATTGAAAAATGCAATTTTTCAATGACAATCAAAGTGAAATGCAAGTACGAGGAAAACTTTTTATGGCTTTGCAAAATTGACAACTGACAAAAGCAACACACAACAAAAAAAAAAAACAAAAAAAAAAACTGAAAACTAAAATAAAATCCTATGGAAAAAAACTGCAATGAAAATTGAATTAAAATTGCAACATTGTTGCAACTAGTTAAAACTGTTAGCTGCATTTAAATTTTCTAAGTAATTCTAATTTTACGCATATAAATAAAAAAAATAAAATAAATTTAATATTAATAAAAATTAAAAAAAAATTGAAAAAACAAAATTTTATATATCGAATATTGAGAATAATAAAAACTGAAAATAAAATAAAAGAAATTAAATTTAAATTAAATTAAATTAAAAAAAATAAAAAATCCAAATGTTATATATTGAATATTGAAAATAATAAAAAGTTCAAATAAAATAAAAGAAATTAAATTTAAATTAAATTAAATTAAAAAAAATTAAAAAACAAAATGTTATATATTGAATATTGAGAATAATAAAAAGTGAAAATAAAATAAAAGAAATTAAATTAAATTAAAAAAAATTAAAAAACAAAATGTTATATATTGAATATTGAGAATAATAAAAAGTGAAAATAAAATAAAAGAAATTAAATTAAATTAAAAAAATTGAAAAAACAAAATTTTATATATCGAATATTGAGAATAATAAAAAGTGAAAATAAAATAAAAAAAAATTAAATTTAAATTAAATTAAATTAAAAAAATTAAAAAATAAAATGTTATATATTGAATATTGAGAATAATAAAAAGTGAAAATAAAATAAAAGAAATTAAATTTATAAAATAAATAATTTTAATAAAAAAAAATATTGGGAAAATGAATAAAAAAAATCAATATTGAAAATAATAAAAAGTTCAAATAAAATAAAAGAAATTCAATTTATAAAATAAATGTAATTTTTAATAAAAAAAAAAAAATTTTTTGATCTGAAAAAATCGAAAAATAATTTTTGAAATTAAAAAAAAATTTGTTTTTTTTTGTAAATTTTTTTTTTTAAATTTAAAAAAAATGTGTATAAATTTTAAACTCAAAAATAATTTTTATTACTAACATTAAGCAATGTTAAACGTTTTATTGAATTAAAAAAAAAAAAAAAATAGTAAAAGAACTTTAGAAACTATAGAAAAAAAAATTAAATTAAATTTATAATTTATAAAAGATATTTTAAAAATATTAAAAATTGTTGAAATAAATAAATATTTAAAAATTGTTTTTACCCCCAGAGTTCTGCAAAATTAAAACTTTAAAATCTCTTTATAAACTTTATTGAACATTTGCGGCAATTACTGGGTATTAAAGGCAGTAAAAGAGCAGCAATCAGGGCGGGACAGTTGGGTAAAGTGTGTAAAGAGAGAGAGAGAGAGAGAGAGAGAGTGTGTGAGAGAGGGATGGAAGCTAAAGAATAAGCGAGAGCAGCTGGCAGAAAAGTAAACAGAACTATGAAAGAAAAAGCAATGTCAATGGCAACAACAAAGGCAACGGCTAGATAAATGGCAAGGGAAAAAACATCGGCAATGGCAATCGCAATGGCAATCGCAATGGCAATGGCAATGGCAATCAATAAAGAAGTGGATCGTTCATAAAGTTCATAAATAAATAAATAAATAAATAAGTGCATATGAGCTTGATGAAAGGTGATGGCGCCCAAAAGCACAAAAAAAATGGGCAATACACAAGCGATAAAAAGGACACACAATATGGCACAACGAGTGAGAGAGAGAATCAAACTCTGGGGAAAACAGACGAAAGTCACAAGGACAAACAGTTGAGAAAACATTTGAGTCGCAGGCACAGTACAAAATACGCTAACGATGCAATTAGTGTTACACTCTGCTTGTTGCCTTTGCCACAGACATATTCGCTCTCGTTCTCTCTCTTTCTTTTTGTGTGTGTGTGTGCTTTGTAACCATGTGGATAAGTTCAAGCTGAAGGCAGGTGTCCAACATTTCACATTTACCACTTGCTGCCTGCCACTTGTCGCCTGCCATTTGCCAGCTTGCCTGCTTGCCACTTGGCAGCTTGTCAGCCAAAATAGTAGCAGATCGACAGCTATGCACGACTAGCAGTCACTCTACATATAAAGCATATATACCCGTCTTGCCTAATTTACAGGGTATACAGCAGCTTCAACAAATTTAAGTGTGCTGCAAGCGGAAATTTTTACTTCAACTTGTTCTTCAATGCGCACTTATTCACTCGCTCGCTCTCTCTCTCTCTCTCTCTCTCTCTCACTCTCTCTCTCTCTCTCTCTTTCTATTTTACTTTATCACGCTCTCATAGCTAGCTTTGTGCGTCTAATCAGCAATTTTGCGTAGAAGCTGCTAATGGACAAAATTGCCTGCGTGCTACAGCACGCGGCATGTAAATAGATCAACGCCATATGCATTTTCACTGTGCAGAATTTGTACTATGCTAACATTTCATTGTGTTTCATTTACAAAAAAAAAAAAAATTGCTAGTGTTTCTATGCAAGTGAACAGCGCTGTACGCTATGAGAGCTAAGTTGCTGACCAACACTTGTAGACGACACCTGGCAGCTGCAATAGATAAACAAAGTGTGGCAAGAATGAGACAGCCAGAGAGGATATGAGAGATACAAAGAGAGAGAAAGAGAAAGAGAGAGAGAGAGAGAGAGAGAGAGAGACTCTAGCCAAAGAGCTTTAAACAGACGTGCAATGTGGACACAAACAAATTAGCTGGATTTGTGGCAATGTCGCTGTTGCTGCCACAAGCTTTTGCTGCTGCTGTTGCTGCTGTCAAAGTAATGAGTAAAAATGCAAACAAAATCCACATTTAATGCGGCTTAAGTGTTGCCACAGTGCGCCATAACTTTTTCGCACGTCAAATGCTATTTCCGAGCAAGCTTCCTATCATTTCTCTCTCTCTCTCTATCTCTCTCTCTGTCTTGCTATGCTGGCTGTGCATACTGTCTGGTAATTAGTATCATATAACTCATACTTCACATACTTGCTGTCACTTTTCACTCCCTCCAGCTCTCTCTCTTTATTCTCTTTCTCTCTCTCTCTCTCTCTGTCATTTTCCCTTGCTGACATAGTTAAAACTTTGGCAAACAACAAACAATTGCGGCGAACATTTTGAAAACGGACAGCGGCACCATTTAAATGCCATTTAAGCTAGCCAAATGCCATGCCCCTGCCCCTGCCCCTGCCCCTGCCCTGCACTGTCATCCACTTACTCTATGCTTCGTTTGCTCTGGTAATTAATTATGTATAAATATATATATATATATATATATATGTATATATATTTTTTTTTATAAATATATAAATATATATTTTGTTTTTTTTTTTTATTTTTTGCTTCGTTTACGTTCTGATGCGCATCTTAGCTACAAAATCTCCAAACAGATTCCAGGATTCCACACGCAATGTTGTATATATAAATATATATATAAGTACTTCCAAGTCTAATTTCTATATTCTGCTGTATTTTGCATTTTCCTCTTGTTGCGTCTCTGTTTTTTTTTTTTTTTTTTTTGGATTTTGCACTAATTACAGAGATTTTGAAGAAGACTTTGAGCTTGCGAGTTTTTTTTTCCTTTTGGCTTTTGTGGGCTTTCGTTTTGCTAAAGTTTTACTTTTTCATTTTCATTTTCTTCCTCATCCTCTTCATCTTTTTTGTTTTGTCTCTTCTGCTGCGACTTCTTCTTCTTCTTCTTCTTCTACTTTGTTTGGAAATGCAGCTTAATTATGTGGCAGGCAACATTTTCAACCCTCCAAAAAAAAAAAAAAAAAAACCAACCTCAAACCTCATCATTGACTGTCTTTCACTCCCACTTCAAAATTTTCTCCATTTCTCATTCCTCATTTTCCACTGTCATTTCTTCCCCTTACCGTGTATTCGTTCATCTTCGTCCTTACGAAATTGTAAAAAACAAATTTCAACAAATTGAAATTTGATAGAAATATTTAGCTGGCGCTCGCTAAACAACATCAGATTTTATAGTATAGCTCCAAGGCATTTGTAGGCGTGGCTCTGAGCTCTTTGCATGTTTTGGGGTAGGAGGTATTTTTTTTTTTTGTACCTTTCTCATATAGATATTTTTAGGGCCAAGCCTAAGCTGAAGTGCAAACAACATTTTAAATTATACACAACAAAAAAAAAAAAATAAAAAAAAATAAATAAAGAAATGCTTGTGCCAGGTAAGCTCTCACACTCTCTCTCACTCTCACTCTCACTCTGACTGGCTATCTATCTATCTCTTTCGTTTGGAGTGTGGCGATGAATTCAATTAACTGGGCAACTGTGTGCTGCATTTAAATGTTCAGCTTAAATTTATATACACATACATATACATATATATTTATATTTTTTTCTCCTGTTTTTTTTTTCTTTTCATTTTATTGCGCAAGTTTTTTTTTTCTTTGTTTTTGTTTCATACAGAAATCGCTTTCACTTTCACCCACATTTCGCTCAATTTGCATTTGTTAATTTTTCATAGTTTATTTTATATGCGCAACTTGTCCTTCTGCTTTTGCTTCTTTCCTTTCGTCTTTCGTTTATTGTCCTTCTAGTTGTCCTTCTACTCTTGTTCTTCTTCATGTTCGTTATAAAATGCACTTCAAATTGTTGTTTAACTTTGTTGTGTCTTGTGTCCAAAACTTTCGACTTTGTTTCCTAAGCCACTTTCACTTGCTATTCATCATCATCCTGAATGCGTTGCACTTAAACTTGAAAATCGTCTGATTATTTGTGGCTTGTGGTTTTTATGCTTTTCTTTTTCACGTTTTCTCATGTTTTATACGCTTTGATAGAGTATATTAATTTTACGACTGCAGGTGGTAACGCTCAGAGAAAAGCCTTACAAATTCCATAATATAGATTAACCTGCAGAAAAATTCGGATGCCCATCCGTCCGTCTATTTCATAGAGCTGCCATAAAAACAATCGCTTGGAAATTGGATATTTGTATGTGGAACTTTTTTGTTTATTCAGATATCTGGACGAAACTCACAGCATCCAAGTTTAGTGCTAGCATGTACGTTTCAGCCAAATTATATAGAAATCGTACAACTATATTATATAGCTGCCATAGAAGAAATTATCTAAAAATTCAGGAACTTCGTTGTTTGTTCAGATATCTGGACGAAACTCACAGCATCCAAGTTTAGTGTTAGCATATACGTTTCAGCCAAATTATATAGAAATCGTACAACTATATTATATAGCTGCCATAGAAGAAATTATCTAAAAATTCAGGAACTTCGTTGTTTGTTCAGATATCTGGACGAAACTCACAGCATCCAAGTTTAGTGTTAGCATGTACGTTTCAGCCAAATTATATAGAAATCGTACAACTATATTATATAGCTGCCATAGAAGAAATTATCTAAAAATTCAGGAACTTCGTTGTTTGTTCAGATATCTGAACGAAATTCACAGCATCCAAGTTTAGTGTTAGCATGTGCGTTTCAGCCAAATTATATAGAAATCGTACAACTATATTATAGAGCTGCCATAGAAACAATCGCTTGGAAATTGGATCTTTGTATGTGGAACTTTTTTGTTTATTCAGATATCTGATTGAAACTTGCAGCACCCAAGTTTAGTCTTAACATATACGTTTCTGCAAAATTTGATATTAACCGTACATATATATCATATAGCTGCCATAGAAGCAATTATCTAAAAATTCAGGAACTTCGTTGTTTGTTCAGATATCTGGACGAAACTCACAGCATCCAAGTTTAGTGCTAGCATATACGTTTCAGCCAAATTATATAGAAATCGTACAAATATATTATATAGCTGCCATAGGAACAATCGCTTGGAAATTGGATCTTTGTATGAGGAACTTTTTTGTTTATTCAGATATCTGATTGAAACTTGCAGCACCCAAGTTTAGTGTTAACATATACGTTTCTGAAAAATTTGATATTAATCGTACATATATATCATATAGCTGCCATAGAAGCAATTATCTAAACATTCAGGAACTTCGTTGTTTGTTCAGATATCTAGACGAAACTCACAGCATCCAAGTTTAGTGTTAGCATGTACGTTTCAGCCAAATTATATAGAAATCGTACAACTATATCATAGAGCTGCCATAGAAACAATCGCTTGGAAATTGGATCTTTGTATGTGGAACTTTTTTGTTTATTCAGATATCTGATTGATACTTGCAGCACCCAAGTTTAGTGTTAACATATACGTTTCTGCAAAATTTGATATTAATCGTACATATATATCATATAGCTGCCATAGAAGAAATTATCTAAAAATTTAGGAACTTCGTTGTTTTTTCAGATATCTGAACGAAATTCACAGCATCCAAGTTTAGTGTTAGCATGTGCGTTTCAGCCAAATTATATAGAAATCGTACAACTATATCATATAGCTGCCATAGAAACAATCGCTTGGAAATTCCATATTTGTATGAAAAATAATTTTCTTGGTGCAGCTATCCAGCTAAACCTCATAGTATCTAAGTTTAGTAACAATTCTCACATATCTGCCAAGTTTGATTTAAATCAGATTACTAAATCAAATAGCTGTCATAGACAGGATCGGTTAAAAAATAAATAAATGTTGTATGCTAAACATTACGTTGAAGCTTAAGTAAGTATATAAAATCTTCGGCTTGCATTTTGCTTTCTTCTTGATTTTCTTTTTACAGTTCTAGAGTTTTTAGTTTACATTTTTTTCTTTTTTTTTTTGGTTTTTGTTTTTGTGGTTTTTCTGCAGCTGCTTTGGGGAACTAAATACACTTGTAAATTGAAGTAAATAAAACTTTGTATGCATATAAAAATAATTTTTATTTTTATTTCATTTTTTTTTTTTTTTTTTGTTTTGTTGCCGTCTGGACACAGACATGCAGCTACATATGTAAGTTCTGTGTGCTCTTGTGGGCGTGTCTGTCCTTACCAAGCAATCCAACTGTCCAACTGTCCAACTGTCCGACTGTACTGAGTGTCCTACTGTTGGACTGTCTTTGTCCCGCCAGGAGCACTTTACTAGTGCGGAAACAGTTTGTGGACAAGCTTAAAGCAGATGCAAGGTCTTTTCTCTCGCTCTCGTTCCTTCTAATTCTCTCTGTCTCCTTGCCTCTGCGTGTGTGTCAAACGAAACGTAACGTGCACACACAGATACAGACACACAGACACACAGACATAGAGCAAGTGTAAAGTGAAAGCTGCTGGAAAAAGTTTTTCAATTTGTTTATGCAGGCAACGCCGAGCTAAGTGAATTATTGCATTAAAATTATGAGTTTCTCTATCTATATATGGCAAGCAAGCACAACTTTCTTCTCTCTCTCTCTCGCACTTTCTCTCCCTTTTTTTTTTCTTTTCGCTTAGCAAATAAATAAAAAGAAAAATATTCAAAAAATAAAACGTTCGCCATACGCATTTATTTTTACAGCTGCTTATACATCACTAGCTATCTCTCTCTCTCTCTCTCTCACACACACGCATAGTCTCTGCACTGAAGTCTTTAAGGTCGACTTCAAGTTGCATTCACAAACTACTTGCAAATGCATCTCTCTCTCTCTCTCTCTCTCTCTCTCTCTCTCTCTTTCTCTTTCTCTTAGATACAAGTTAAGCCTGCATTCAGTTACGTCGAGTTATATGAACTCTATAAAGTAAAACGTACGAACTTAATGTAAGTCAAGTTGATCTTAAGCTCAAAGCTTTGAATATTTTCTAGCACAATTTAAATGAACATTTATAAAAGAAAGAAAATAAAGAAAGTGCAGAAAATTAAAAAATAACATAAATAACATAAAATAAAATAAAAAAAAATTATTTATTAAATATTAAAATATTAAAAATTATTAATAAATTATAATAACTATAATTATAATAATTATAATAAAAATAATGATAAAAAAAAAATATATATGAAATGATAAATAAAATGTCAAGATAATAAATTGAAAAAATAAAATTTAAATGTAAATTAAAATAAATTAAATAAAAAAAAAAATATATATATATATATATATATATATATATAAATGAAATAAAATAATATAAAAAATAAATAATAAACAAAAATTAATATAAATAAATAAATGAAATAAATGAAGCTGGAAAATATATATATATTTTGTATAAAATGAATTTATAAATTTAATTAGAATTAATATAAATAAATTTAAAGCCAAAATTAAGTGAAAAGCAAAAAAAAAAATAAAAATAATGAAAAATTGTAATTAAATATGAAATATGTTTGCTTTTAGTCTGTTGCATAGCTCAAAGCGAGCTAAAATTTAATTGCATATCACAATTTGTATATTGTTTCAATTTACATATTTTATTTTATTTCATTTTTTTTTTTTTTTTACTTTAACATATAAATATTTTATATATGTGGCTATATTTATATTTATTTTATTTATTATTATTATTCAATTGTAGAATTTATTTTTTTTTATTTTCAATTTTCAAACAATTATCAAATTCCCGTTATAAGCCCCTTGAGGGAAACAACAAAAAAATATATATTATATATGTATCAAATATTGCCACAAAAAAAAAAAAGAGAAAAAAAAAATCAATTGCTAGACTGAAAGATACGCTGCATGAAGTATTTGTGATTTAGCCACAAGGCAAAAAGGGTAGCAAATGATTTGTATGAACATCAACAAATATCAAGCGCAAATAAATAATTAATTTATTATTTGTGCACTGGCGAAAAAGAGAAAGGCAGAGAGAGAGAGAGAGAGAGCGAAAAAAATGAAAATGATTTTGTTTGCGGGCAAGCAAGAAAAAAAATAATAATATTAATAATAATAATAAAAAAAAAGGAAAATTATGAAATGTCATCAATGATATTTCATTTATTTTGTTTCTCTTTCTCTTTGCTCTTTGTGCGTGGGTTGCCACTATAGTTGTATGTTTGTCGCTGTGCTTGCTGTGTCATCGCCAATGCCATCGTCATCGGGCTCTGACAATGATGGAGGAAGATTGATGCTTTATGTTACATTTTGTCTTGCTTCTCTGCCGATGCCGCTGCCTCCATCTACATCTCCATCTCCATCTCCACCTCCGCTTCTATAGCCACTGACAACCTACATATGTAAAATGAATGTAGGCGTTGCGGGTAGTGTGGCGTGGCTGGCTAATGTTGAATATGAGAAAGTAATTTACGCCTCTTCTTGCTTATTTTTCGTAGCATACTTTTTTGGGCGGCAGGCAGTATGATGGATTCGTAAATGATAAGTGATAATGTTGAGCAACAGTTGGACAACGGTTGACAAAAATATTATTTTTGTGTTAATTAAGTGTCACTAAGTGCACAAAGTGTAATTAGAAATGCAACTGTTGTGTCAGCTGTGCCACTTGCCACATGTAAACGTAAAATTTGAATAACAAGATTTTTTTTTTTGCAAGCTACGCAACTTGCCACGAAAAAAACAACGGCAAAAAAAATGTTTTCTTTTTTTTTATTTTTGTTACTTGGCATGCTGAAAATGTTATACAATTTAGACAATTTGGACAAGTTTCTAAGGATCAGGCGTATATATATTTTATATATATGTATATATACAAACTGCAGAATTATATATATATATATATAAAATGTACAACAAAAATCAATTGACAGTCAAACCGCAAAGCTGTGTTGCTGCTGTTGAACGCTTTGTAAAATTACAAAAAAAAATAAATAAAACGTATATTGCAACAATTAATAAAAAACGAATTTCACAATTTGTCGAAACAGTTGCAACAAAAAATAAAAACAAACTGTTTTCACTTTCGAGTGTTGAAAAGTTAATTGTTGCAATAGTTGAACAAACAGTGAGCAGCAGTAGAAAACATACGCAACAGGAAATACACTTGACACACACACACACAGAGAGAGAGAGAGAGAGAGAGAAAGAATAGAGCAAGGCATGGCATACAAAATAGTCTAACAAGGAAATGCAATTATGATGCAGAACAAAAAAAAACAAAACAAAACAATCAACAATTGTCGCTTTGGGCTATGCGCATCACGCAGTGGCAGCGGCAGGCAGCGACAGCGGCATCGATTCATTTTTGTTGCATTGCGTTTGCTTTTTCGCGAAAATATATTAATCACCTCTGTGTGTCGAAATCAATAATTAAAAGCCAGCAGCTGCAGATGCATATAACACACACAAACACAAACAAGCAAGAAACAATAGCTGACTGACTGCGCTGACAATACCCTTTGTCATTGAGCATAATTTTGCGTCTATAAAATCAAAAATAATTTACAAATTTTTCTTATTATTTTACACTCAAAATTTCCTAGTCAAATTTTTTGTCATAATTTATATATAATTTTTTTTTTTTTTTTATTAATAATAAAAAGCTAACTGATAAATCTTTCAAGTCCAAGTTATGCTGTTAGTCATATTTCTAAAAATATTTATGTAGTTTTTCTCAGTAATAGGAAACAAATTTTTCAAATATTGCAAATGTTTATAACACTAATTTTTTAGCAATATTTATGCAGTTTTAAGCAATATGCATAAAAATTTAGTCATCCTTAGTCTTATAGTTCTATATGTTATGCTATAAGACTAATTGAAGCTATAAATTGTATAATTTATTTAAAATTTTTATTGTTCCTGTATTACTCGGAACTAATATAAGTTGTATTACTTGTACGTCAAATCGTGGATCAAAAAACAGGGCACGGAATTTTTTAAGGAAGGTTTACTTAATCTTTCACACAGATACCAAAAATGTATTGTAGTCCAAGGCGACTATGTAGAAAAATAGTTTAAGAGTCAAAGAATAAAATAAATTTATTTTTACTGCCTAAAACTTGTTTTTTATTTTTCCCCAACACAGGGAAACTTACTTTTTAAATACCCCTCGTAGTTAAATTTTAGACTACAAGATTTATATGTTTTTTTTTTTCTATTTATAGAAAATAGTAGAGAGCTTCAAAATTAGTTATTCTCCATTTTGTAAAGTTTCCGAATTACTGAAAAATTTATAATATTTATCAGCAAGTGCAAAATAATTGATAACGAGTTCAAAGTGTAATTTAGTCTTAATGTAACATAAAAATTTTTACAGGGTATTTTATATGTTTGTTCAGCTGTGCAATTTACTCATTCTCTCTCTCTCTCCCTCTCTCTCTCTTTCTCTGTTGAGTGGCACATCTGTAGACAGCAAAAGGCAAACAATTGCTATTCACACACACACACACACACACACATAGACACGCACACACGCACACACACATACGCAGAGCATACACAAACAGCTTGTTGTTCTCACAATGAAATTGAGCATACGTCCAGCATACATCGCATTTTCACAGCTTCACCTTTCCTTTACCTTCTCTCTCTCTCTCTCTCTCTCTCTGTCTCGCACTGCCTATGTTTTTTTTTTTGGGTGCGTGCAGGTGTACAAAAGTTATTAATGGTTGTTGCTGGCTTACGCAATTTGTGCTGTTATTAAAGCTGCACCACAGTTGACCCACCACACACATACACTGTGACAGAGACAGCGAGAGTGAGCAAGAGAGAGAGAAGGAGAGAAAGCAACTACAAAAGCTTGGCCACAAGGACAACACAAATACAAACATAGTAGCAACTGTTGCTCTCTCTCAAGTTTTCACTTCCACTCTCTCTCTCTCTCTGTCTCTCATGCTCACTTGTTCTATTGCTATCTCTTTCTCTTGCTGGCCTTAAAGGATTTTTGCTGCATGCATTGCAAGCGCTTTTTAACCCAAAAAATAGAAGCTCAACTCATGGCTATAAAGAGATTTCCCTAACTGCTGAGCAGCAAGAGTGAGACGGAGATAGAGAGATAGACAGAGAGAGAGAGAGAGAGAGAGAAGTGTTAGGAGTAAGCAGAGAAGCAAGGATTATGCATAAAATAAAAGCAATAACAAAGAAATTGTATTTTAGCCAAGTGCAAATATTGTTTTGTACACATTTTGCACTGTTGATTTGCATCAACATTCAAAGACAACGACTAGCAAATACCCTGTAATATTCTTAAACTACATGAAAAATATTTGTTTATTTTTTTTTGGCTAATTTACAAGCTGAAAATATAAAAATAAGTAAGAAAATGAAAAAAATAATCAAAAGCAACGACTAGAAAATACCCTGTAATATTCTTATACTACATGAAAAATATTTGTTCATTTTTTTTTTGGCTAATTTACAAGCTGAAAATATAAAAATAAGTAAGAAAATGAAAAAAAAATCAAAAGCAACGACTAGCAAATACCCTGTAATATTCTTATACTACATGAAAAATATTTGTTTATTTTTTTTTTGGCTAATTTACAAGCTGAAAATATAAAAATAAGTAAGAAAATGAAAAAAAAAATCAAAAGCAACGACTGGCAAATACCCTGTAATATTCTTATACTACATGAAAAATATTTGTTTATTTTTTTTTTGGCTAATTTACAAGCTGAAAATATAAAAATAAGTAAGAAAATGAAAAAAAATCAAAAGCAACGACTAGAAAATACCCTGTAATATTCTTATACTACATGAAAAATATTTGTTTATTTTTTTTTTGGCTAATTTACAAGCTGAAAATATAAAAATAAGTAAGAAAATGAAAAAAGAATCAAAAGCAAAGACTGGCAAATACCCTGTAAAAAAAAAAACACTTATAATTAAAAAAAAAAAACAAAACTCTTTGATGCAAAGCAAATAGTTTTAGCCGCAAAGCCTCAAGCGTAATTACTGTGAAAAATTTTCAAGTAAACGAAAGCAAAAAATAAAAAAAGCCAAGAATAAACTCAATGTCAGACGAGTTGCTGTTGCTGATGTTGCTGTTGTTGTCTGTCTATTTGTTGCCTTTATTGTCTGCCTATCTGTCTGTCTGTCTGTCTGTCTGTCTGTCTGTCTATCTATCTCTCTGTCTGCTTGTCCTGCTGTCTGAGTGAACGACCCTTGTTACGGTTAACGTAATATTCACTTTGAACATAATCATTTTTGTTGTCAGTGTTTGGTTGCGTGCGGTTGGTAAGTAAAATTTCAAACATAAACGCTTGCAACATGTTGTGTGGCAAGAACAGCAAAAAAAACCCTTTGAAATTTGCTGCTGTTGATGTTGATGTTGCTGTTGCTGTTACTGTTGTTGAGGCTGCTTGAGACTTGTCTCTCCTCTTCCTCTTCCTCTGTTACTCTCTGATTTGTGAACCTCAGTCTCAAGTCTCAACTTCAAAACCATTTGTGAATATATTCTACTTGAACTTGACTACACTTCTAACTCCTTCGCTCACTTCGTCCCGTCTTTTCACGTTCCCACTGCTCATTGCACACTGCTCATCTGTTGTCTTGTCTGACAAGCTTCGTTCAGGCTTTGCTGCCCAAAGTCAAAGCCCAAATGGCGCCTGTCAACTTGCCTTCCATTTCTTCTTTATTTTCGCTTCTTTATTTTTTACCGAGCATAACATATAGAAAAACATTGAAAAGAAGACTAAGCAAAACGTATTTACGATTCTATGTAACGTTAACTGCAACTGATTGACGGCCAATACCCTGTAAAGCTATGGCTTTGTGTATTTTATCGTTGCGTTATGTTTATTTTAGCTTGTTATAATCAATTTTGTATTAAAGTGCAGGGTATTAGCTAGTCGAAAGGTTTAATTGTGTATAGTGCCGGGTATAAGCTAGTCAAGTACAAAGTGCAAGGCAGATTATAAGCGTGTGGAATGCAGATGACTGTGCAATGCCGGGTATAAGCTAGCCGATAACTGTTAGTTTGCAGTGCCGGGTATTTATATATACTGCCAGGTATAAAATAGTCGACTTAAATGTACATTGCAGGGTATTAACTAGTCGTTTACTGCAATTATATTGCTAGGAAAAATCAAGAAAAAATTCGTTGTAATTTTTTTTTCTTGTGTTTTTTTTTTTTGTGAAACATTTTTATGCTATATTTTTTTTTACCTTTGCATTGAGCTATGTAAGATGTGTGTGTGTGTGTGTGTGTGTGTGTGTATTGCTTGGTTGTGCGTAACGGTATTTCTGGCTAAACTTGTTTACGTCGCTTTGTTGAATGTTGAATTTGCCAAAGCAAAAGCAAAAGCAAAGAAAATGCTGTAGAAGCAGATAAAGAAAAATCAAAAGAAAAATCGAATGCGGAATGTGGCATGTGGCAAAAAAGAAGAAAGAAAAAAATCTAGCCACATATCTCTTTGAGGCATGCAACTGTTGCTACAACGTTCGGTAAGTTAAGCCTGTTGCCTGTTGCCATTTGTTGCCATTTGTTGCCTGTTGCTAGTTTGCCAGTTGCCTGCCACAATGTACGGACCATCGGCAAATAGTTTTGTCGCTGCTACAGCTGCCAACTCAATTTATATGTCTCTCTCTCTCTCTTACTCTCTCTCTTTCTCTTGCTCTGTGTTGATTGCATGCTTGAAATGTGGTTAGATTAATCAGATGTTACACAGACATTTGCTTCTCACTCACTCGCTCGCTCTCTCTCACTCGCTCGCTCACTCTTCTTCTTAAACTCACTGTCTCTATAATAAGCAAATAAGCAAAGGCGACGCAAGCTATTTATAGATTTGTGATTGAAGACTTCTTTCTGCCACACACACACAGACACACACACACATACATATTTCGCTTGCTTGAGGGGACAAACAACTGTTATTCATATCCTTTTGATTCTAATGAAATCTTTTGCACATTTTGTTTTCTATTTGTCTTTTTGCACGCGTCACTTCTCACTCTCTCTCTCTCACTCTCTCTCTCTCTCTCTCTCTCACTCTCTCTCTCTCTCTCTGTCTATCTAAAATCTGAAATTGTAATTGTGCGGCTTCCATTTATTTTTCTAATGAAATAAATCATAGAAATTTTCATAGACACTTCAAATAAAATTCAATTATATTACATTAAATTTTACTGCTTGCTGTTTTGTTTGCTTGTTTGTTCATGTTTAACATAATATTAACATAATGTTAAGTTTAAAATGTTAAATTTTAATTGTAGAAATTGTCAAGTTCATTTTTTTATGTTATACATTTGGCAACTGTTATTAGCAATTGTGCAAGAGTACAAGTTTAACAGCAGCACAATAGCAGCAGCTGTTATTCAATAATTACATTAACAGCACTGTTAATGTTTTTTAGCGCCTTAACATAATGACATATATGTGTATGTATATGTCATACTGCAGTAATAATACTCTATTCTGTCTTCCTGCTATCTATAGTGTAACATAGCATCAACACAACATTAGCTTATCAGCATCAGCTTAACAGCGCTGTTAATTCGCAAGCTGTTATACGACAAACTCAGCCTAATGCAAAGTTAAACTGTATGCAGACAACTTATTCGCTCAGATTCTTTCTCTCTCTCTTTCTCTCTTTCTCTCTCTGTCACTCTCAGTCATTTCCTTAACAGTTCTTCATTAGCTAACAGTTTTAACTTAACAGCGCTGTTAATGTTATTGCTCTTAACATAATGTTATTCAAACTGCAGTCATGATACTCTCTCTCTCTCTCTCTCTCTCTCTCTGTCGCTGTCTTTCTTTTGCTTTCTCTTTCACACTTTCACTCTCGCTCTCTCTCTCTCTGTCTCTTAGATTTTTAACAGCGCTTCATTAGCTAACAGCATTAAGTTAACATAAATGTTGTTAGCGCTGTCAGTTGATATTAACTCAAAGTAATTGAAATGAAACTGAAGACGAAGAAGAAGACGAAGACGAAGATAAAGACGAACGTTAAGCCGCATTTTAAGTGGTTTGCAATATAAATAGGCAGCAGTCATAGCATGAGAGTAAGAGGAGGAGTAGCAGGAGGAGGGCTTAGATTACTGACTTAATCAACTGGGGAAGAAAAAAAGATGAAAATTAAATATATAAGTGTGAGTGTGTGAGTGTGAGTGTGAGTGCGAATGCGTATAACTGTGAGTGTGTGTAGAAAGTAAATGCAAAAGTAAATAAATTTTTCGTTAAGTCGCAGTTAATAAATTTCTAAAAGTGGCCACAAAAGATGCCGCCGGCCTGCCGGCCGCTGCTGACATCGCTCAATGCCATCGCCATCGCCATTGCCATTGCCAAAGCCCAAAGTTATACAATAGCAACGGCAAAATATGTAAACTCATGTCATAATTGAATTTTCATTTTGGGCTTAATTTTGTTGTGAGGCCAAAAGCTAAAGCCACAATGCAAAGGCCAGCCAAAAGGGGAAGTAAGGCAGGAAAATTGTAAAAGCCAAAGCCTCGCCAGTGGAAATTTGAAGCCAAAGTCGAGCAACAAAATTTAATAATTAAAATAAATGTAAAATGAAGCAAGAAGCAGCAGCAGCAGCAGCATGAGAAGAAAGTAAAATAGAACGAAACAAAAAAAAAAAAAATAACTAATTTTGGCAGCCAACATAAAGCTGCAAGTTACAACAACAACAACAACAAGAAGAAAAAAAGAAATGAGTCACAGCAAGCGAACAATTCCAGTTTCAGTTTCAGTTTCAGTTCCAGTTACAGCTACTACATGCGGCAACAAGCTGCTGGCTTAGAGCCTTAAGCTCTGCTATTTTGGCTGCCTTATCTACACACTAAGTCTATATGTGTGTGTGTGTGTGTGTGTGTGTGTGTGTGCTTGCCATTTATTGAAAACTCATTAAAAAGTCATAAAAAAAAAAAAAAAAAAAATTGCAGAGCAAGAGAAGAAAAAGAAAAGCTGAGCTGTGCTTAGGATTGACAATACTGTGGGAAGCACAGCAAACAAATGCAGAGAGAGAGCAGAGAGAGAGAGAGAGAGAGAGATGGGGTCACATTTTTGGCATTTATGACAATGTTGCCGACATGAATACGCGCTCTGCGCTACAGTCGAGCTAGGGAAAAATACCGGAAAAAAACCTGAAAACAGGGGAGGGCAAAACGTATATTAATTTGAAGCAGAAGATCGTCATGCACAGAAATAGGCTTTGGCCTATAAGCTCTACAGAGTAAACATACATACATACATATATATTCTTGAACAATCGAGCTAAAATTTGGCTGTACGTCTATTTTGAGCTGGTAAATGATGGGAACTTGCCGCAGATATTTCATATTGCTTCTAAGCTTAGATAACAGTCGAAATAAACAACAAAAAAATATATATGTATATATATATATATATATATTCTTGATCTATATCATTATCGTCGTCAAAATCGACATTGCTATGCATTGACTTTAAAACAAACAAGTTTCTTTCTGAATGAAACTAGACATAAATAATGTTAATAGTACTCTAGGCATTATATAAGTCGCAAAAGAGCCGAATCGGTGCAGTATATAGCTATATAGCTACCATATGAACAATCGCTTTAAAAATGCTAAACTTACTTAACATTAATAAAATCCTGGGAAATTTGATACAAAATCACGAAACTATATCATATAGCTGCCATAGAAAATATTGGATGTACTTTAATTTTCTATTTATATAAAAAAATTTTGATTATAATGCAATTTCGATCAAATTTAATGTAAGCTATATGCGAAATCAATGTCTGCCAGTCTTGGTTTTGGTTGCCAGTCAACATTTAAAGGATACCAGCGATCCTGCATTTTTAATTAAAGTTTCCAAGAGTAAAAATTCTACGATCCAGCAATGAGAATTCTATATTCTTATTAATTCTTATTGTGATATGCGACGAAGAGAATATTTTAAATACTAAAATTTGATAGATTATCCCAATGCCTACTAACAAGCAAATAAATCGCAAAAAGTTGACAACAAAATAATTTGAAATAAATATATATATATATATATATTTTTTTTTTTAGAATTTCATTTGTTTGGGACTCACAACATCAACACAACACAAATACAAATACAGAAAGAAAAAAAAAAAGAAGAAAAAAAAACAACCGAAATTTATATCCAGATAAAATGACGGAAAATAATGAGCAGAAAGCATCGAAGGAAAATAGTCATGAGGAATTAATAGCGCTCGATATTGAAGATCCGTCTTTGATAAGAATTGGTGTTATTGCTGATACAGTAAGTAGAAAATACTCTCTCTATCTCTATCTCTCTCTCTCTCTCACACTGTCACTCTTAACTCTTATGTTTAGGAAGTAACTTTAGGTTTACTTTTAGTTGGCATTGGCTTTCATCGTGAAAAATTTCGTAACTATTTAATGGTTGATAAAGGTAATAAAATTTCTATATACAGATATATATTTCCTGGATAATATTTTTGGTTTTCCTGCACAGATACACCATTGGAGGAAATTGAAATATTTTTTCAAGCGCTTTACAAACGTCCCAATATGGGTATTATATTGCTTGATTATCCGACAGCAAAGCGTTTAACAAGTGTCTTGGAGAAATGTAAAAGAACGTTGCCCGTTGTAGTCATATTACCGACAAAGGCATCAATAATTCCCTATATGGAGGAAAAGGATCGTTTACGACGACAGCGAGTACGTGAAGCATATAGCTAAAAAGAAGATGATGATGATGATGATAAAGAAGAAGAAGAAGAATTCAATAAAAATAAAGGCTAACGAAAGCTATAAGAATAAACAAGATATTAAAATAATACAAGATTTAATTTTAAGGAGGAAAACTATTGGAACGTTTCATTATATCTGGATATAAAATTGAGGATTTGCTTTTTTTTTTTTTTTTTTGTAAAAAAAAAAAAATACAAAACAAATTCAAATTCTTTAATGTTGCATAGTGTTGAAATTTGTTTTTCTTTTTCGCTTTAAGTTTAATTTGTTTTTTTCCTAAATTCTTTGGAAATTGAGCAATTGTATAGCAATTGTATTGTATAACAAATAAACGTATGGCAACAAGACGTCAAGTCGTTAATCAAAGTGGCAAAGGTTAGCTTGCCACACGTTCAATACATGCCACACACACACACATACAGACATATTAGTAAATAGCCGCAACCTCCAAAATGTGGCTTGAAAATCTCCCATACAAAATCTCTTTGTATGTGTGTCTGTCCATCCAATTTACACCTGATTAGCGCAACAAGATGTAGCGTATTTTCTTGGAGGTAGGGTGTAGGGCAATTGGTGGGGTAAATGCGGTCAAGCAGCAGGGTCACAGGCTAAGAAATCTAAGCAGCAGGTGACTGGCAGGCAGCTGGCAGCAAAACGCAGCATACATTTAATTGAATCATAGCTATTAAACGCTCGAACAGGCAGCATTCAATGCGGAAGTCCGAAACCAACAACATGTCATTGGCAACACAAGCACAGTAAAAACCACAGCAGAATCCACATCTATAGCTATACCAATACCAATATCCGATACCAATACGTATAACATTTCGTACCCATTTTCGTATCGTTTCTCTATGTAATTTATGCGCATTTCGAATCATCTTGTCGATTTTCGCTCACTCGCTACACACACACGGACAGAGAGAGCTAGAGAGAGAAAAGGGAAGACCACGGCAAGGACGACAACGTAGCGTATATACGTATATATATATATATAAATCACACTTTACTGTTATACAAAGGTGTGCGTGTGTGTGTGTGTATATGCCTTGTGCCATGTAAGCTTGAGCACGTACTCAAAGTTGGCAAATTTGTTGGCAATTGCAAGTGTGATGCGAGTCAAGCTCACATTTCCATTCTCGTTCACGTACACGTACACTTGTTGTGCATGTGTCTGAGTGTGTGTGTCCCTGTGTGTGTCTGTGTTACAGTGCTATGTATGATTGGCAAAATGTCAGCAATTAATTTTGTTAGTCGCGCAAAAGTGAATTAGCGTTAAGTCTCCCGAGAGCGACTCAGACACAAAACACACACACACACACACACACACATAGAGTACTTGAGCATACGTAATCCCCATTGACACACCTACGTTGTCCACATTTTACTTAAAGCTTTGATTTTGTCAGCCTGCAAGCAATATCTAAATCGGAATCAAAATCAAAATCAAAGCATACTTTCAGGCGCCCGAACCTTGTCGAAAGAACAGTTGGCATACATAAATTTAATTACACTTATGGATAAGTTCATGAGTTTTTTTCTACATTTTTTTTTGTTGTTTGGCCCAATGTCAGGTACTTGAAGCACTAACAAAAGTAACGACTACCGACAACTGACAACTGACGACACGAATCTTGTTGCAATTTCAATTAATTTGACAGCAAGTCGAAGACAAGTTGCTGTCTTCATTTCTCAGCACACAATATACAATATTCCAACCCACATTCTCATCCCCCCCCACAAAAAAAAAAAAAGAAAGTCTCCAGCTCACAGTCCCCAAAATCTCAGTTTGTGTCTTACTGTCGTTTGATATTTGACACAGTTCAACTGTGTGGCAGCTTTTTTTTTCTTGTCTCTTTTGATGTCGGAATTGTGTTACTTTTCTGTCAAAATAACAATTGCTTTCTTCCACACTTTGATACATTTTGGACATTTTGGAACCAGTTCACATTGAAAAGTTCGGGTTTTTGTTTACAAAGTGTTTGACATCAGTTTGGAACTAGTTATGGAACAAGTTATTAAACATAAACGTGATGTGACAAAATGATATTACTTTTGGAACTAGAGGGATATAAGCAGGAGAACCACTTTCAGAACTAATACTTGTAGAAGCTGATATTGAAGTAGTGGGCAGAGATAAAATTTATATAGGGATTTATAACTAGTTTCCAATGTTAAATTTATATATGGAAACCACTTTTGGAAATAGATTGACAAATATTTATAGGGAAACGATTTTTGTAATTAGTTTTGGAAACGGATATTGAACTAGTGTAAAGAGAAATAGATATCCATGACTAATTTGCATAGGGTAACCACTTTTGGAAGTTGTTTAAAGTGACAAATCTCTATAGGATAAATACTTTTGGAACTACTTGTGGAAGCTGATATTGAACTATTATAAAGAGACAAAATATTGAACTAGTGTAAAGAGAAATTATTTCTATAGAGAAACTAATTTGCATAGGGTAACCACTTTTGGAAGTTGTTTAAAGTGACAAATCTCTATAGTATAAATACTTTTGGAACTGCTTGTGGAAGCTGATATTGAACTAGTATAAAGAGACGAAATGTATAGAGAAAAAACAATTTATTAAACTTGGTTCCAGTGTCAAGTCTAATTTTGCAACTAGATTGACAAATATTGATAGGGAAAAGATTTTTGTAATTAGTTTTGGAAACGGATATTGAACTAGTGTAAAGAGAAATAATTTTTACGGGGAAACTAGTTTTGGAAGTTAATATCCATGACTAATTTGCATAGGGTAACCACTTTTGGAAGTTGTTTAAAGTGACAAATCCCTATAGGATAAATACTTTTGGAACTACTTGTGGAAGCTGATAAAGAGACAAAATGTATAGAGAACAATGATTTTAGGAACTTGATTCCAATGATAAGTCTAAATAAGAAAAACACTTTCGGAACTTCATATATAAATATATATATATATGCATAGGATGACCAATTTCGGAACTATTTATGACCTGACAAATTTACATAGGGCAACTATTTATAGAACTAGATTCCTATGAAACGTCTACATAGGAAAGCTAATTTTGGAACTAGTTATAGAAACTATAGCTTGTAATGATCAATTTACATAGGGAAATCTACTTTTGGAAATGACTTAAAGTAACAAGTCTATGTTGGATAACAGTTTTTGGCACCTGTCGGAACTAAAACTTTTGTCAAATTTTTTACCTAACATAAATCTTATAGTTTCTCTACTTCTTTGTCTAGCTTTTATTTTTTCAGTCGTAAAGTCAGTCCTAGATTTGTTTTTTGTCTTTCTTTTTTTTTGGGGGTACAGAAAAAAAATTTCCATGGCTGCTGCTGCGACGCACATAGCGTAAAAATCAAATGAAAATGAAATTGTTTTGCGGTTCTCGTTGTTGAGCTTCTTCTACTGTTTCTCCTTCTGTCTGCTTCTTCGCTTCTTATGCTTTTCTTCTTTTTTTTTTGTTGTTTTTTGAAAGGGTCGCGCTTGAGGCAATGTTCGGATAATGCAACACACAAAGCGTTGGCAACTTCAATTCTGTTAGCTTTGGCTTTTGCCTCATCTTATTGTTCTGTTCTGTTTTCTCTCTCTCTCTCTCTCTCTTTCTGAATCTTTGTCTCTTTCGTTATACTTATGCTTTCCATCAACATATTTTTCGTATATATTTTTCTTCTTCAACATTCAGAGACAGAGGAACAACAAAAGTCGCAAACAAAAGCAAAATCGCATGACAATAAGGAAGACAAACAATTACAAGTTTTAAAAATATTTAAAGAAATATATTTATACGACGCAATAGATACGCTATAAATAACAAAATTGAAATCTTGAAATCTGGCAATATATATATATATATAGCTATATATATAAAATATTATTTGGATACTTTTTAAGTTTGAATTTATGCAATATTTCAATTAGTGAAATTAATACTCGTCTCTTCTTCTTCATCTTCCATATGCTGAAACTACAGTCTCGCCTTGCAGTCTATTAAAATTTAAGTAAAAATATTTCTAAAATTTTATTTTTTTGCTTATTAATTTAATTAGATTTTTGAGACTTGAGCTCTTTGCTCTTTGCTGTTTGCTGTTTGCTGTTTGCCTGTTGAATTTTGAATTTTGATATCCAAAAAAAAGTTGTGTGTTTCGTACAGCTTGATACGTGGGATTATTAAGTTCGTGCTGCTTTCTAAAGAGTAGGCGTGGCAAGGGAAGAGATGAGGTGAGGCTTCAACAGCTCATTGGCATAAACCCAACTCTGTTACGGGCTTTGGCTTCAAATTGAAATGCTCAAACATACAACATAGGATACTCGCACATATGCAATGGCAGAGTGAGATGAACAGTGAGAATATAAGTGAGAGTGAGAGTGTGAGAGTGTGAGAGAGCGTGAGTGGAAGACAATGTGTATGAATGCGGCTAAAGTGGCTGGAATTGTTTTTACATTAAAATATCATTAATTTTGATGTGTGGGTGTCACAGTTTCCCTCACTTTTCTTTCCTTTACTTTTACCATCACCCTAACCAATTGTTTGAGACTCTTTTCACATCTCTTGCAACTTATGTATTTATGCCCGCAACACTCCCTGATCTGCTCAGCACTGCTCTGCTCTGCTCTGCGATATATCCATACAAATTATTTATGCAAACAACTTTACGCAAAACAACAATAACGAAAGGAAGTAGAAAAAGCAGAAGAAGTTGAACCGTTGGCAATATTACACATACGACAAGTAAAGCCATTAACAAGAGGAGGCCACAGCAGCAGCAGGATAACTCAACTGAACTGCGTAACATCAAGTGTAATTCGAACTCTCACAACAATTCACAGCTTTTTCAAACTTGTTCAATTGTTTCACGTTCACGCGTTTTTTTCCATAATTTCGCTTTTGCTGCTGCTGCTGCTTCTTCTCCTGCTTTATCTGCATCGTTTCGCTTTTCTCTTATGGCATATGAAAGCATATGAAACCGAAACGAAAACGGAAACGAAAGTAAGTTTTCTACAGCGAATACAAGTGCCTGGCAATTGTTTACAAAATTATTTCATTCATTTTTCAATTCAATTTTCACAATTTTTTTTTTTTTTTTTTTTTAAATTAACAAATAATAATAATAATTTTCTGAAAATTGTTTAATAATTTCTTTGATTTAATTTATAATATTTAAAAGAAATTTCAATAATAATTTCAATTTTTTTTTTTAAATTTCCCAAAGATTTGAAATAATTTTTTGTTTTTAAATATTTTTCAACATTTTTTTTAATTAATTTTTAGTGTTTTAAATAATTTTGCAATTTTTGTCGAAATTTTCATTCATTTTGAATATAATTTAATATGAATATTGAAATTAAGCAAAATTAATTAAAATAAATATTAATAAAAGTAAAGGCATAAAAAAAAAATTAAACAAAATTTTGAAAATTTGTATAAAATAAAATTTTAATTTGAAAAATTTTAAAGATGTTGCTCAATTTTTTGTTTTGAACATTTTCTATCAACAAATTTATAAAATTTAAACATTTTTTATTTATTTAAATTTTTCTTTGTTTGAAAATGTTTGAAATTAATTTTTTTTTTTGGAAAAAATTTCAAAAATACAATAATAATAATCAATAAAATTTTAAAATTTATAATTTATAATTTTTTTTTTATATATTTGAAAGAATTAACAAAATTCTTCAAAAAATTGTTAATTTTCATTTAGAATAAAAAAAAAAAAAAAATCAAAAGGAAATTCAATATGCAGGCTTCAAGGCTTTAAGGCGCACGGTCACACTTAAGACACGGACACGCCCCGTAACGTCAAGGTAACACTGTGGCACAGTGTGTGTTTGTGTGTGTGTCGCGCAATAAAAAATCAAAAGGAATATGCCGCTAATATTTTTCGATTTGTTCACATTTTATTTATATGTATTTATATTTATATTTTCTTTTTGTGCTTTTGCTGCTGCAGATACATGAAGACAAACATAAACGGACAGACAGAGAAAGAGTAAGTGGAAATGGAAGTGGGAGTGAGAGTGAGAGAGCGAGACGCACACACACACACACAAGCAGCTTAAGCTGCCAATAACGAGATACACACAGACACACGCGAGCATATAAAACGCACACAAAGCAAAAAAAAAGAAAAAAAAGTAAAAGTAAAGGCAATGCTGCTGCAGGGGGAGGCAAGGTCTATGACAGTGGCAGTGGCAGTGTGTCAGTGTATGTTTTTTTTTTGGGGCGACGGGGTAGCAGGCAGCACTGATAAACAGAGGGTGATATCGAAGGCAATTGGAGAGTTGCTTGTAAAGCTGCCATGGCAGAGCATGTGGCAGGTAGTTACGCTGCCGTTGCCATTGCCATTGCCATTGCCAGTGCTCTTGGCATTCCCCTTGCTGACTGCTGACTGCTGCCTGCTGCCTGCTGGTGCTGCCTGTCCAATTGGCTCAGTAGCCGTGCAATGGCTGAGTGCCTGGCTACACATTGGCATGCTCCCGCTTATGCTTTACATCAACCTCCGTCTCTCGCTCTCTCACACACACACACACACACACACACTCGCCTGGCTTACACGCTTCGTTGCTTTGCACACACATGTATGTGCATGTATTGGGGGCATATGGCGTTACCTGTCAATGTTGGCATTAAAATTTGCCTTTCATATGACACAACCCACAGCTTGAAACGCACTGCCGCTACTTTAGCACCCGCCCAACCTTCTCCATGTCTCTTTCTATCGCTCGCTCGCTTTGCTGTATCTTTTGTATGGCCTTAGAGTAACAGTAACAACAACAACAAGTGAAGGGCATGTGGCATATATGAACTGTACTCTCTCTCTCTCTGTGTGTGTGTGTGTGAGTGTATCGTGTTTTTGGGGCTTTTGACTCTCGTTTCCCTTTTTTATTTTGTATTTTTTTTTTGTGTTTATTTTTTTTTTTTCTGCTGCCTGCAGCTAGCTAGCTGCGCCTTCTGGCCGAGACAATATTATTTTTTTATTTTTATTTTTTGGTTGAATTTTGTAACAAATTAAATCACAGTAAAAAAAAAAGTGAAAAGCAGCCTCATGTTGTGCTTTAACAAATGTTCGCTGTCTGTTAATGCGCTGTAGGCCCACTTGCACTTGCACTTCCTCTCTCTCTCTCTCTCTCTCTCTCTCTCAGCTGTTAGTTTGTAGCCGCATTTAATTATTTTATTTTTTTTTTTTATAATTATACATTTCGCTTTCACTTTCTTTTTGGCCTTGCCCACAGCTCTGGCAATGTCAAAGAGATGACGAAAAAAAGAAAAAAAAATAATAAAAACGTGTCAAAGAATTATCGAAGGTCGCACAAAAAAAAAAAAAAAAAATGAAGAGAAAAGAAAAATAATTTTTTTTGTTTTTTTTTTACGTTATTTGCATTTGCGGGCAGCTTATGATGCAAGTTTACAGTCAACTGACAGCGCGCTGCTGGCGTGCAGAATTAACATAACAGTAGTGAGAAATGTTTAATTAACAGTAAGCAGAGCTCAGCAATGTTAGCGCTCTCAGACAGAGAGAGAGAGAGCGAGAGAGAGAGAGAGAGAGATATACAAATGAACTGCTTTGCAGATCAAGTTAACAGCTCACTGTAAATGTCAAGTGTATAACATAACAGCGCTGTTAACATTTCTCTCTCTCTCTCTCTCTCTGCTAATTTTAATAATATTTCGCAAAATTTTTGACAAGCAAACCAAAAGCAAACAAAATAAATGAAACATAAAAAGGGAAATATGTTTGCACAATAAATGTCACAAAATGCAAATAAAAATAATTTTGTATCAAAGCGATTTAATATTAAAATTTGCATGTCAACAAAATTCGTGGCATGTAGCACGTGGCACAGGTATGTAAGAGATGTAGATGTTGTATTCATGATAAAAATGAGAATATTAATTAATTCTCTTGCCTCTTGCCACTTGCCACTTGCCACAATCGTCATTGAACTGTTATGTTTACAAGGGGTTGGGTTTATATCTCTTTGCACTGTCTGCACTGTCTGCACTGCTTGCACTGCTTGTACTGCTTGCACTGTAATTGCAATTGACAAGCATCAGTCATCATCTGCTTGCTGTCTCACTCTCTCTCTCTCATTTTCTCGCTCTTTGTAATCGCAATGTTATTTCCCTTGTCGCAGACACAAAGTATTGCAATTGCTTTTACATTTTGCGTCTCTTTTTTTTTTCTGTAACATTGCAATAAAGTTATTTTCATACAGCACTGCACTCTTCTATCTCTCTCTCACTCTGGCTGCCTGCTCTCTCCGCCTTTTAGCTGTTTTTTTTTTTTTCTTGTGTGCACGCTTCAGCGCTTTGAGCTAACGTCAACCTCAAACACAATTTTCAATCAATTTTTTGGCTAGCATCTGTCAGAAGCACATAAAAAATAGTCACACACACACACACACACACACACAGGCAGCAGACAGCAGACAAACATAAAGCACTTGCAGTACGCCTTCATTTTCTTTCTTTTTTTATGCACAATGTCACGAATGATGTTGCTGCTGCTGCTGTTGCTGCTGCTGCTGCTGCTGCTGCAATTCTTGTTGGATTTTCACCTTTGTGTCTTCTGCTCTATTTGCTTTAAGCTGCAGTTTACAGTTATGAACAGTGCTGACAAACTTTTATAAGGCTAAAAAAATCCAAAAAAAAAACTTTCCAAAATATACTACAAATTTAAAATAAATATAAAAAAAAAAATTATTAAAAAAAAAAAAAATTATTAAAAAAAATACAAATAAAATTAAATGTATAAAAAATTTACATTGAAAAATAAATTCCAATTCTTTCCAAAAAAAAAATAAAAATAAGTCCAAAAAGCTCGAAGAGCAAGTAAAAAAAAAAAGAATTTAAAAAAATTGTAATAAAAAAACTTATAAAAAATTTATATCAAAAAACTTATTTTAAAAAAAAAAACAATAAAAAAAATAAAAGAAGAAAAATTACAAATAAAATAGAAATTTACATTGAGAAAGATTCAAATTCTCAGAAAAAAAAATATAAAAAGCTCAAAAAAGCCAAGAAAAATGTCAAATATAAGCGAAATTTACGCTACTTGCAGTTAACCTTCAACGATTTGACGGATGCGGATGGCAAAAATAAAAGCGAAATGCGCAGCACTGCATATGACAGACAACTGCAAGTTTCAAGCAGTGTACGTAACGATATATGTATGTGAAAAAAAAAACATAATGTTAAACAAGAGTAACAACAACAAAAGCTCATTGATATAACATCGTCAAGCATCGTCACTTTGACAACTATAGGCAAGAAGTATTGTAAGATCACGACTGCAAGATACCCAGCAGTCAGGCAGACACTGGTGTCTGTTGTCTGTTGCAAAATTAGTATACCCAATGCAGCCAATTGATTGCAGGGTATACAAATATTTGTATATTATTTTATATTCAATAAAATGAAATTTTTGTGTGCCGTTGCAGTTGCTGTTGCAGTTGCAGTTGCAGTTGCAGTTGAATTTACATTTGCATTGTAATTTATTGCAGCATAATTATAACCGCACTTGCGACATAACCTTAAACAGTGCAAATAATAATATTTATTATATTAAATATAATTTTCTATATATATTTGCATTTTTGTCTGCATTTTCAATTTTCAGCAGAAAATTAAAATTTTTTTTCAAAATTTTTGAATTTTTTTTTTAACTGCACAGAATGTTGCTGCATGTAGGGGGCATAATGTGAAGTAGACAAGTTTTATTTTCATGAATTTTAATAACATTCAAAGCTGAGAAACAAGAAATAAAAAATCAATTTTGATGACAAAAAACGCGTCATCAACATTTTTCAAAAAAAAAGGAAGGCGAAAAAAAAATAATTGCATTAAATCAAAATATTTGTTGAATGCCTTAAACAAGTGAGAGACAAGGCGATGAAGAGAGCGAAGTTTAGCGGTCAGTCTACTGTGAGCTACTCACACACACACATACACACACACACACACACACATAGATAGTTCAATGGCAACCAATGATTAGCCTTCAAAATGATTGCAAATAATGATCGATAAAATTTTTCACATTTTCCTATTGAAATTTTTACTTGTCGTTGTTTTTATTTTTGTTGTTGTTGTTATTATTATTATTATTTTCGTGCGGTATTTATACGCATCTATTGTCAGGGTCTAAATTCCTATGTAAAAACCACTCAAAGCATACGAAAAAAAAAACAAATAAAATAAAATTCCTGTGAAAATTCCATTGCTAAAAAAAAAAAAAAAAAAAAATAGACTATACAATGTACATAACCTCAATTTCCTGGCTGTATTCATCAATAGATTCTAGAAGCTGCTGCTGCAATTGATTCTATCACTGTATATGTCTGTCTCTGTCTCTCTCTATCTCTCTCTGTGTCTTTCCTTCTTCCTCTTTCTGTTATTTATTCCATTCTCTCTCTCTCTCTCTCTCCCTCTCTGTATTTTTGTTATTTATACCATCTCTCTCTTTCTCTTTCTGCCATCTATTCCATTTCTAGCCCTCCTTCTCACACCTCTCCCTCCTTTTTGTCGCTCTCTCTTTCTCTCTCACACATACACACTGCTCTCTGCCTGAATATATTTCATACAAAAAAACACTGCTTGCCACTGTCAGTGTGCAAATATCTTTAAAATTATAATAAAATAATAATAATAAATAAATAAATAAATAAATAATAAATAAAATTAAATTAAATTATGTATACATCAGATACTGCCATATAATATTTAATTAGAGAATTTTTAAAATATTATCGTATTAATTTTAACATGCAGCAAGCATATGAACTGCTTGCCTAATAGTTAACTGATCTGCTTGTTAAGCTGTATATGAACTGCTTGCCTAATAGCACTGCTCTCTGCCTGAATATATTTCATACAAAAAACACTGCTTGCCACTGTCAGTGTGCAAATATCTTTAAAATTATAATAAAATAATAATAATAAATAAATAAATAAATAAAAAATAAAATTAAATTAAATTATGTATACATCAGATTCTGCCATATAATATTTAATTAGAGAATTTTTAAAATATTATCGTATTAATTTTAACATGCAGCAAGCATATCAACTGCTTGCCTAATAGTTAACTGATCTGCTTGCTGATCTGCTTGTTAAGCTGTATATGAACTGCTTGCCTAATAGCAATAGCAGCAGTTAACTGATCTGCTTGTTAAGCTGCAAGCAGTTGAAATTTGCTCTACCATGTGAACTGCTTGCTTTTGTTAGTGCACTGTTAGTGGCCAGGCGGCAGCTAAGCAATGTTAATTGATCTGTTGTTTACAGTGTTGAGCAACTGTTTAGCTGCAAGCAGTAAAATTAACTTTTTTTCAACTAGTATTTAAAGCTAAAATTGTTTTTATTTATCGCTGTCTTTATTATTATTATTATTATTATTATTTTGTTTTTTATTTTTTATTCAAGGAATTTTACTTGTGTGAATTGCAAGGGGGGGGGGGGGGGGGAAATAGAGAAAGCAGCAGCTGTAAATGTTTGAACAACATGTTGAACAATTTTTATGATTGCATTTTCTATTAGCTTTTGAACATATTTATTATTAATCATTATTATCATGATCATTATTATGCTTGTTATTGAATTTCTTGGCAGCCCTTTGTCTAGTTGCTTGACAAGCATCGTTGGCATTGTGCGCGCAAGTGTTGATTGAAATCTCAGGCCACTGTTTAGGTCACTTTAGCTACTCTTAGCTCTCTTTCTGTCTGTCTGTCTGTTTGACTGTCTAGCTGTTATTGTCTTTGCTTTTGTTTGTCTGTCTGTATTTGCTGTTTGTCTTTCTGTCCTCTTCATCATGTCAAGTCATGTCTCTTCTACTCTTGCACTCTCTCTCTTAGTCACTCCCACTCTTAAGCTCCTTTTGGCATGCAGAGAGAGAGAGAGAGAGAGAGAGATATTGTTGGCATTTCATGTTAAGCAAATCGATAAGATCTATGACTATATATATATATATCTGTATATCTGTATTATATAAATTTATTTGTGCATAGGTAACATCAAGAGGCATTTTATTTTGTTGCCCTTTGATGTTTTGTTGCAACTGTTTTTGATGTTTTACTGTTACAATAGTTACTGCTGCTGCTGCTGCTTGCTTTGCTTCTTCTTGCTCTTTGTGTTGTTGTTGTTGTTGTTGCTGTGTTTATGTTTTGTAATTATTTCAAGTGTCAGCAACAGCAGCAGTAGCATCAGTAAACACAGATAATTCATACACATACACGGAGAGCGAGAGAGATAGAGAGAAAGCGAGGGAGAGAGCAAGAGACAAAAGTGATGAAGTATGTAGAAAGAAAAGCTTGTTATACACTTGCATATTCAGCTTATATTTTCTATCTATAGCAAAAAGCAGCAACAGCTGCAGCAACAGCAACAGCAGCAGCAGCAGCAGCAGCAAGCAGGGTAGATTAGTTTTATAGGCAAATAAAAAAAATAAAATAAAAAAAAATAAAAAATAATTTTTTTTTTTTTGTTTTTTGTGGAAATTTCAATTAATTTTCGATTTCGATTTACAGTGCTGTAAATTAATTAAAATTATCAAAATGCTGTTAACAGTGCTGCAATCTGTATAGAACTGTATAGAACACTAGCTTACAGCTTTGACATAATATTAACAGTGCTGAATACTAGTTAACAGTATAAGGTAACAGTGCTATGAACACTGTTTAGTCAAAATGTAGCTTACATCGTTGACAGAAACTTAACATTAAGAACACTAACATTCTGTTAACAGTGCTGAGAGCCAAATAAGCAAAATAACAGTTTTGAAATCTAACTTAATGCGTCAACAGAAAGTTAACAGAGTAAGTTAACAGTTTGTCGTATAAGTCTAGTTAACAGTATTGCAAAATTGTTGTTATACAGTTAACAGTACTGGGTGATCATGTTAACAGTGCGATGAAGTAGCCGATCAAGTGAATGAGTTAACAGATGCTGAAAGAATATTTATACTGCATAGATTATGTTAACAGTGCGTAAAGAAACTTAACAGTGTAAGTCAACAGTTCTATAATGAACTTAACAGTGTAAGTAAACAACGCTAAGATCATGTTAACAGTCAGCAGCTTTGCAAGCAGTGTTAGTAACAAAGCAGTGCAGGGTATGCATAGTGTCGTCGCCATTAGTCATAGACGACAGCACTTTGCCTGTCAGCAAAAATAGTATGTTGTATTTTCAATAGAAGCAGCTGCTGCTGCTGTTGCTGCTATTACTGTTGCTGCTGTTGTTGCTGCTACTGCTGCTATCCGGTCAGGATTAAATATGTGGCATGCCAATGCCAAATGATGTGGCAAACCGCACAGTGGACAAAACAAGGGCAACGCAAAGCTAAAAGCAAAAGCAAAGTGAGTTACTGCTGCTGCTGCTGCTATTGCTGTTGCTGCTGTTGCTACTGCTACTGCTGTTGCTACTGCTGTGGTTAAGAGTATTTGAGTATTTTTCTTGTTATTTGCTTATCTTTAAAGCAGCAATAGTTGCAGCTGTAGTTACCGTTGCCGTTGCCGTTGCCATCGTTGCAGCATTGAATAGCTCATTGCAGGCAAAATGAGATTGCGATTGCTGTGATGTGATGTGATGCAGAACAAAAGGAGCAACAGCAGCAATGGCAGCAGCAGCAGCAGTCGCCGCAAAAGGATAATGCTCAAGTCAGAGTTTAGTTATGGCTATTATTAAACACATGACCTTGACGCCTGCAATGCATTGAATATAGAGAAGAAGGGGCACTGTGACGATGACGATGATGATGATGACGGGTTGTGTGGCATAGATAGAGCAAAACTATAGAATTGCTGACATGCATTCAGCTTGGAAATTGTATGCAGCACACTTGAATGCATCAGCTGAATGAAGTGACAGCCGCAAGCTTGTCTTTCTCTCTCTCTCTCTCTCTCTATGTATGCGTATGCATGTGTATGCATGTGTGTATGTGTGTGTTTAAGGTATGTCAGCTGTATGTCTGTCTGTGTATCTGTGTGTCTGTGTGTGTGTGATATGTTACAAGTTAACAGCATACGCTTTAACCCTTTCGTCTCTGCTTCCCTTCACACGCACTGCTTGCTCACTGTTAACGCTTTTGCTGCTGGCTGCGTGTAGCTGTCGAGCTGCCGAGGGTTGCGGTTTTTGCTGGCTACAAAATTTCTCAATGAAAAATGTCTCGTGTTAAATTTACCGTGCCGCTGCTTGTTTATTTTATTTGCTTTTCTTCTACGCTTTTATTTATTTTTTTTTTTGCACTGTGGTATTTGCAAGCTATGTGTGTGTCCCTCTCTCTCTCTCGCTCTCTCTCACTCTCTCACACAGCCTCACACTCTGCTTGAAATATCAAATTAAAAAAAAAATTCGCTGTCGTATTTTTGACCAGAATTTAACTAATTCAATTTAAAATATTTCTATGTATGACAATAAAAAAAAATAACAACGTCAGCAGGCACTGAACGACTATTAAATACTCTGCAAATGCAAAAGTTTTTTTTTCTAACAAAATAATTTACAAATAAAACAATAAAATTAAATAAAATATAATTGTCCTCTAATAAAAAAAAGTGTAATGAAAAGTTATTAACAAATTTTTTTTTTAATTATAAATAAAAATTATAAAATTTTTTTTTATTTAACTTTTACACTTTATTATTTAAATTATTACATAATAAAATATATGAGTAAACATATTTTTTTTTTTAATTTTTTTACTTAAATTAATAAGCAATAAAATTAAATTTAAATTAAAAAAAAATTCAGCTAAAAAAATTATAATATGTAAAAATTAAAAATAAATATAAAAAAAATTATGAATATATATATATATATATTTATTTATTTATTTTTTTTTTAATTAATAAGTTTAATTAACAAACAACAAAATTAAAGTTACATTTAAAAATTTAGTTTAAAAAAATAATAAATAAAATAAAATTATAAGAGATATAAAATATATATCAATATATATAAATTTTTTTTAATTAATTAATGAGTAAACATATTTTTTTTTTTTAATTTTATTACTTAAATTAATAAGCAATAAAATTAAATTTAAATTAAAAAAAAATTCAGCTAAAAAAATTATAATATGTAAAAATTAAAAATAAATATAAAAAAAATTATGAATATATATATTTATTTATATATATATATTTTTTTTTTAATAATATGTTTAATTAAAAAACAACAAAATTAAATTTAAATTTAAAAATTTAGTTTAAAAAGCTTAAAATAATAATAAAATGTACAAATTATTTTGTATTTTTTTACTTATTAATTATTATTTATTTATTTTTTTATATAGTAAACTTAATTTGTAAACATAACACTTTGTATTTGTTTACAGGATAAGTAGCTAGTCGTGCATAACATTGCGGTGCCTTGACAATTTGTTCTTTTTTTTGCTAACAATATGAAAGCAATTTTTTTTGGGTATTTGCTAAATCAAATTGTTTGCTAAGATTTTTTTTTATTTTTTTTTTTTTTTTGTTATTAAATTCTCTTTCGGTTTTTTCCCTTGTTGCATGTGTCACATATCAGTTTTAATTATTGCTATTGCCCCATAGCTCTTTTACTTCATTGCTATTGCCATTTGCCATTGTCACGTTACCACGCCCCCTCCCCTCCCCTTCCCTCCTTTCAGCGAAGCGAAACGAAACGAAAATGGGGCGGAATTGGTAAAGCAGCCAAAAGCTGACACCAAAGCTTTGGCATCGTTTATGCTTCTTTTTTTTTTTTTTTTTTTTCTTTAACAAATTCTTATACTCTTCCAAGGGTATATTAAATTTCTTTGGAAGTTTGAGTGTCAGACCATATGGAGTTAAACTTTATAATGAGGTGTTGGGAACTACTATTACATATAGCTGCCATTGAAAGGATGTTTTGGAGATTGTGCCTTTGTATGAACAACTTTTTTATTAGACAAATTATGTAATTGAAATTTACAGGGTATAAGTTTAGTGATAAGAAACACATTCCAGCAAAATTTAATTTGAATCGTTCAACTATATCATATAGCTGTTATACAAAGGATACTTTGGAGATTGATTCTATGTAGGATCAACTTCTTCATTTGTCAAATTATATGATTGAAATTTACAGGGTATAAGTTTAGTGATAAGAAACACATTCCAGCAAAATTTAATTTGAATCGATCGACTATATCATATAGCTGCCATACAAAGGATACTTTGGAGATTGATTCTTTGTAGGATTAACTTCTTCATTTGTCAAATTATATGATTGAAATTTACAGGGTATAAGTTTAGTGATAAGAAACACATTCCAGCAAAATTTAATTTGAATCGATCGACTATATCATATAGCTGCCATACAAAGGATACTTTGGAGATTGATTCTTTGTAGGATTAACTTCTTCATTTGTCAAATTATATGATTGAAATTTACAGGGTATAAGTTTAGTGATAAGAAACACATTCCAGCAAAATTTAATTTGAATCGATCGACTATATCATATAGCTGCCATACAAAGGATACTTTGGAGCTTGAGTATTTTTATTTCTTCAGCAGTCTTGTTATTATATATTCTTGATAAATTTGTTCCAAATCTTACGACTATATCATCTAGCTGCCATATAGCTATACGAGCGCTCAAATATCAAATTTCTTCATGCGTAAGTGTATGCAATATTCGGCATGTTAAAGATAACTTTATTCACTTGTTGTTTATTTATTTTTTTTTTCTAGCTCTTTTCTACTCTGCTGTTATATATTTTTTCAAGCCAATTTTTGTTTCGTTTTTCCGGTTTTTGTTGTTGGGTAAAAAAAAAAAAATAAAATAAAATAAAATAAAATTGTTAGCATATTTTTGTGTTGGTTGCACAGCTGAAACAACTTTTGGCATTTTCTTTCAAGTCTGGAATATTTCCGTCTGAAATGGGAAGGCTACATATACATACGCACGAACATATAAAACATGGATCTATGCATAGAGATTTCTCCAAAACAGATTTCACAAATCTCTGGCACAGATTGCCCCCCAAAAAAAAAATGAGAATGAGAAGCAAGTCAAAAAGGGAAAAGAAAAGTCAATGAAGCATAGGGAAAGAAAAGAAAATGCTTTGTGACTGTAAATTGTAAAATGCGAAAAATGAAAATTTTGCCAACAATCGAATTTGTTAACACACACACACACACACACACACATGACATTTCATGTGGTTAGTGTATGTAAAAGTAACGAGAAGTGAGCAAAAATTATGGCAACTAATTAACTTGAAGTAAAAAAAAACATTGAAGAAATTTATCAGAAGTTTATATAAAGAATATGTTGTGCTGTGTGTATTGTGTGTATGTGTGTGTGTGTGCTGTGTGTGATGTGTGTGATGTGTGTGTTGTATTGTGCCTGTTGCGAGCTGTAAATTTGTTTATTTTTAGCCGCGAATCGATAACATTTTAACGCTTCAATGCATTTTTCGTACAGCCCTGCAGGGTTGACATACATTTGGTAAGCACTGTGTGTGTGTGTGTGTGTGTGTGTGCGTGCGAGTGTCAACATTGTGCGCTGCTTATTTATTTATATCAACAGTTTATTGGCACCTTCAACTGCTGCTGCCTGCTGCCTGCTGTCTGCTGCCTGTTGTTGTTGCTGCTTCTTCAAGCGCCTAAGGACACTGTAAACGAGGCCGTAAATGCAAGCATGCAAGCAGCAAAACAGACAGACGGAAAGACAGACAAATATACAAACAGACAATAGCAAAAATGAAAGTGTTTTCTGTCTCTTTCTCTCTCTCTCTCTCTCTCTCTCTGTGTGTGTGTGTGTGTATGAATGCCCAACGGCAGCAAGTGCAAATTCTATTAGAGAATTTTACTTACTTTTTGCCACAACAAAAGCGCATAATGAATTAATTAATTAACATGAAGCGTTGCCATTGTCAGCAATCAATTGTAACAGTAAGAAGAAGAAGAAGAAGTAGCAACAGCAACAAAAGCTAATAAAGACAGTGTGCAGTGAGAATTGGCTAATTCTCTATAAATTATTATATCTATGTATAATTGGCACTTGCATTTTAAGCTGCTTACGGATGATGCCTCGTCTCAACTGTGACCAACTCTTTCTCTCTCTCTCTCTCTCTCTATCTCTCTCTCTCTCTGTTGTGTGTTTACATAGCTCAACTGTCACTATTTCTTTCCCTCTTTCTCTCTTTCTCTCTGACTGTCTGTTTGTCTATATCTCACTTTTACAAGCTTAATTTCATTGTCATTGTCATTGTTACTGTTTATTCTCTATTACACTTTACGCTCTGTACAACTTTCTCTTTCACTATATAAAAAAAATATTTTACTTTATTTTTTATTATCTTAATAATAATTCTATCTCTCTCTCTGTCTCTCTCTCTGTCTCTCTCCTTCTCTCACTATTTTTCTATTACTGCCGCATTTCGATTTTATATCTCTTTAGCTCTCTTTCTCTCTCACTCTTTCTCTCTCACTCTTTCTCTCTCACTCTCACTCTCTCCCTCTCTCCCTCTCTCTCGATATCTAATTCTTCCTCTTCCTCTTCTCTCTTCCCCAGTCCTCATATTTTTGCACTTTTGTTTTCTCTCACATTTTTTCTGTATATTTTTCGCACTTCCATTTTATCTCTCTCTTTTCTCTATTGGCTTTTTTCCTCTCTTTTCAATTAGATCTCTCTCTCTCCTTTCTCTATTAGCTCCTACTCTCTATTTGCCCTCTCTCTCTCTCTCTCTCTCTCGCTCTATTATCACTATTCGCTCTCTCCTACTTACTCTCTCTTTCTCCTCTTTATTTGCGTTTTGTCTCTGACTCTATCTATAATTCTCTCTTTTCCCATTTCTCTCTCTTTTTATCTCTCTTTTTCACTACCTCATTCTATCTCTCGCTCTTTCTCTCTGTTTATCACTATCCTTCTCGCTGTCTTCCTATCTTTGTTTCATCTCTTTCAAAAGTCTAAACATTCACTTGCACTACCTATCACTCTCTCTCTATCACTCTCTCTCTCACACTATTCTTCTCAATGTCATTTTATGTCTCGTAATCATTCACTTGCTCTTTCTATTCATCTTTCTCTCTCTATGTGTCTCTCATTGCACCTTATTCTCTCCTTTTTTTTTCGTGTGTTTGTCCTTTTTTTTTTGGTATCATTGTCGGTGTCCGCCTAATCAGCTTACAGGCTGATGACCAGCTTAGTCTCTAACTAACTAATCTAAGCAGATTGCATTTTCAAGTCTAAGCTCATGTTGTGCTCCACAAAACATTACAAACAAAAGCTTAAAGCAAAATACAAACAAAATAAAATAAATTAATATTTGAAAGCTGACAATTATCTATGTGAAAAACTTTAATTACAGAAATATGCAGGCTAAAAATATATTAACAGTGTGTTAACATAAACTTAACGTAAAGTTAACATATGTATTTTAGCTGATTTAACAGAGATTAATTTTTAAAGTGTTCAAAATCATTGACTGTTAACTAACAGCTGGTGCTTTAACATTCTCTGTTAGCTGTTAACATAGATTGCTTTTGTACGCTGTTAACTGTTTACAGCAATCATCAAAATTAACATGTACAACTGTAACTGTTAACAATTCTCTGGCTGTGTGCTAACATAAAGTTAAGATAAATTTTACATAAAGTTAACATAAATTTAACATAAAGTTAAACATAAATTTAACATAAAGTTAAACATAAATTTAACATAAATTTAACATAAAGTTAACATAAATTTAACATAAAGTCATCATAAATTTAACATAAAGTTAACATAAATTTAACATAAAGTTAACATAAAGTTAACATAAATTTAACATAAAGTTAACATAAAGTTAAGATAAATTTAACATAAATTTAACATAAAGTTAAACATAAATTTAACATAAAGTTAACATAAATTTAACATAAAGTTAACATAAAGTTAACATAAATTTAACATAAAGATAAGATAAATTTAACATAAAGTTAAGATAAATTTAACATAAAGTTAAACATAAATTTAACATAAAGTTAACATAAATTTAACATAAAGATAAAAAGTTAACATAAAGTTAACATAAATTTTACATAAAGCCAACATAAATTTAACATAAAGTTAAACATAAATTTAACATAAAGTTAACATTAAGTTAAACATAAATTTAACATAAAGTTAACATAAAGTTAACATAAATTTAACATAAAGTTAACATAAAGTTAACATAAACTTAAGATAAATTTAACATAAATTTAAGATAAATTTAACATAAAGTTAACATAAAGCCAACATAAATTTAACATAAAGTTAAGATAAATTTAATATAAAGTTAACATAAATTTGACATAAAGATAAGAAGTTAATATTAAATTAACATTTTTTTTACATAAAGTCAACATAAATTTAACATAAAGTTAACATAAACTTAAGATAAATTTAACATAAAGTTAACATAAAGTTAAACATAAATTTAACATAAAGTTAAGATAAATTTAACATAAAGTTGCAAATAGTCACAGACTGTTGTTGAGCTGTTAACTTAACAGCATGTTACTTAAACGTTATAATTATTTTTAGCAGAACAGTTAACAAGTAATATGCACAGTGCCTGCTGTAAGTCAATGTATGCTAGTGTAACTCTTATGTATGGTAAATTTACACTTGATTTGCATAAATAAATTTTTGTAACAATTTGTAATTCATCAATAAATGAAATAGAAAATTGAATTTTTGTGGTTTATTGCTGATGAAGTTGTACTTGCGAGAGTGTAAATAATCTGCATAATATTAATAATAATTATAATTAAATGTTATTAATATTATTTAAATCAATGCAATATAAATATATATATATGCATATATTATATATATCTATGCTTTGCAACCACAATAACCACAGGCAAAACAGTTAACATGTTAAGTGCAGTGCATAGTGTAAACCGCAATGCTATCAATATGCTGGCATAGTAGTGCAAGGCATGTAAATCAAGTTATAGCTGTCATATAACATATATATGTATGTTTATTTATACAAGTGACTGTCATAGAATTTGCAGGCACTGTATATCACTTGATTAGCTGCACAAAGAGAAAGTATTGTGCGAGCATAGAAGTTGACTGACAGTTGTGTCGTTGCAGGAAGCACTGATAAAAAATAAATAAATGAAGGCAGTAGAAGAGAGAACAGTGAGAGAGAGAGAGAGTGTGAGGTTGTAGTGGTAGAAATAGAAGCAAACAATGAGCAGACACACACACACACAAACACACAGAGTGATAGTGATAGAGACACAGTGGCAATAGACTTGCGGCTAAAGGTAATGTTGCTACAGCTTTGTCTGTCTCGCTTGCCTGTCTGTCTCTCTGTCTCGACTCGACTGTCCGTCTCACTGACCACTTGTGTCATGCTGTGCCAGTGAAGACCAGTGGCCCATTTCCGTTAACGAACATTTGCTCCAATTTTGCTGTATTAAGTCTTAAAGCGTAATTGAGTGAAAATTTTCATTGAGGCATAAGTGTAACACACACACACACACACACACACTCATACACACCACTACTACTACACATGTCTATATGTCTACTACTCTCTCTGTGTGTGTTTGTATGCTCTCATTGTGTAAATCAACTTCTCGCATTTCATTTTACTGTACGACGATAAAAATCGGAAGCATTTTGCTGTGTGTCTGCCGGAAATGTCACAGCCATTGATCAGTAGCACAAGTATATATCTTTCTCTCTCTCTCTGCTTAACTAGGTGTGTTCCAATTTAGATATAGAATGATTTAACTAGCAAACACAACACCGTTAACAATATTTGCACAAGCACAAAAAAAAAAAAAAAAATGAAAATCTTTTTTTTAGCGTGATTTCTTGACGAGATTTTATAGCATTTTTTTTTTGTGTTTTTTTTTTGGCAAGTTATGGCTAAAAGTTGTCAAAGTTACAGAGAGTGTAAAAAAAAGGAAGAGGGAGAAAATGAGAGCGAGAGAGAAGTAGAATAAGATAAGCTGTGAATAAATTTCTTACGATAAAAGTTCAAGTAAGAATTTTTTTTCATACATAATTCTTAAACTTGAAATTATTTTTCTCCGTGTGAATTTGTACAATAACTTTTGCTGTATACAGTATTGAATTTTGATTGCAATTTTTCACACTCGACATTTGCCGAGGAAGTAAAAATATTTAAAAAAAAAAAAAATATTTTTCAATGTCTAAATTTTAGCAGAGACTTTTGTAGTAACAAGTTTCTCTCGAAAAAATATATTTGCATCTATTTTTTTATGTTGATTTTCATGTGGCGCAACTTCATGTTGATTTCATTTAGTTTCATTTAGCATGCAAAAAAAAAAAAAATTTGTTGTTGCTGTGGGACACTGTGCTCGAAGCATTATCGAAGGCAGCATAAAATTCGATATGCTTACGATACTGTTGGGTAAGCCGCAATGCTTAGCCCCCAAAGTGCTGTGCATTGCAATCGATACGTGCAACAACAACAACAACAACAGCAAGAACTACAATTGCAGTTAATCCAAAAAAAAAATGCAAATGTCAAGCTAAACTGTAGAGCAGCGCAGTAAGATTGAGTAAAAAGAAAGAGCAAGAAGCAAGCAGCAAGCAGCATGAACAACAAAAAACAAAAAAAAAAGTTGAATTGTGGGGCAACTGGCAAAACACGATAACAAAGTATATGAAATTCCCAAACGTGTTGCTTGCACACGTATGAAGGGCACATACACACACACGCACAGAAATAACAGACAGACAGAGAGAGAGAGAGAGAGAGAGAGAGAGAGACACATGTGATGTCCTCCAGTTGAGTCATAAAGCAATGGCAACAGATAAAAGACAACTGGCAGGGCAGGGCAGGGCAGGGCAGGGTAGCAGCAGCGTGCAGCAACAGTTATTGTTATGCTTAGTCCACACGTCCAAGTACTACATTCATCTAGTACAGTAAGCTAAGACTATAAAGAACGATATAATATCTCAGAAACAGAAATCTCTGGTTTTTCGAAACCTCAAAACAAATTCAAGGTAAATTCTTATATGTAAGCGCAAGTGAAAACATTTTCATAGCATACTTTACAGCGCGCAGAAAAATATTTTTTACATATCAAATATTAAAAATTTCAGCAAATTGCAACACACAAATTTTTTTGAAAGTTTACAAAAAAAAAAAAACCAAAGGAGGCTAAAAATGTTTCTATACGTATTTGAAGTATTTTTTTGTGGCTTTCTATGGGAAAAATTTGTGTAATTAGAGCGAAAAATATAGCTGCTTCTTTTTTGTAGCATACTTTTTTGAGCAGTCAAAATTTTTTAATACAATTTTTGAAAAGAAAATTCTGAAAATATTTTTGAAGCTATTCTTGAAGAATTTTTTTTTTTTTTGCGTAACATAAATATAAAAATTAAAAAAAAATATTGAAATAATTTTCAATTTGCAATGGAAAAAAAAAAACCATAAAAATATTTGAATATTTAATTTGTTTGTTTGAAAAAAAAAAAACAAATTCAAGTTGAATTTAGTTGCAAAGTTCGTGATGTTGCAGTCACAACTGTAATTGTCGCTGCTTTTCGTTTTGGTTTTATGCTCGCATTCGAGTATCACAAGTATTGGAGCAGTGTGACGCAACTGTGACTCAACAGTGAGCAATGAGCAAGTGGCAAGCAGCAAGCAGTAAGCAGCAAGCAGTAAGCAGCAAGCACATTTACAGCTAAATCACGTACTGGGTAAATGTGCTACTAATGAGCGTAAGAAGATGCACGGCAATCGCCATCGTGATGAGCGACTTGACTAATGTCACTGATTTTACAAATGATTGTCGAGCTTGACGCGCTCACTTCACCCGCAGCCCTGTAGCCCGATAGTCATGTAGCATGCTGTTTTGCTGTAATACAATGTAACACTCCGCACTGTGTGTGTGTGTGTGTGTGTGTGTAATACAGTCTGTAAATACAAATACAAAACATGACAAGGCAGACACACGCAGAGATATAGACAATAAGAGAAAGTAAAACGAAAGCGAATGCGATTGCGAATGCGAATGCGAAACATATTTAATCATTTTTGGTCGTTCGTGCGTTTTGTCTGGACTTTTAACAAAAACAATTTTTGAGCTAAAAATATCTTCAAATGCTTCAAAAAAAAATTCGAAATGCTTCTTTGATTTTTGCACAGGAGGAAAAAACTCTGATTAAGACTTTAAAAAAAATCATAAATTTCATTTGAAATTATCTCGAAACTCTTGTGGCATAAGACAAAATCATTTTACTACAATTTTAAATCAAGTTTGAGACATTTTTATTTTTATTTATGCTTTCTTTTTTTTTTGTTTTTCTTCTTCAAGTTATTTAAAATTTTTAATAGACATTTTATAGACTTAAGATTAAGCACTTACCTTGTGGCCGCGTTTGCTGGCAGAATTTTTAATACATTATCGAGTAAAACTAAAAAAAGTTACGCGCTGTTATTTAAATTAACTAAATGTGTTGAGAGCGTTAACAGAATGTTATGTGATTAAAACAGTGCAACACAGAATGTTAAATGTTTTTAACAGGGGAATGTTAATTGCTTAACAGTGCATGTTAACTTATTAACAGTGCATGTTAACTCTTCAAGTTATGGTATCTTCTTTAACATTATGTTAACAACTTAACGGCGCATGTTAACTAATTAACAGAACATTTTCATACTTTAACAGCGCATGTTAACATTTGAACAGCACATGTTTAGCGTTAAAGACTAAATAAAAAAATATTTTAACAGCGTCTGTTAAACGTTTAACAGCTGTTAAAATGTTTAACAACCTTTAACAGTTCGTAAAATTTTGATTTAACTTTCGGATTTTACAAGGCAACTATCATCGTTTAAGCTGGCAAACAACTTTCTTTTTTTTTTTTTTACAGCATTCATTAACATAAAATTAAATTGAGCAAAAGCAGATGAAGCGGAAGATACAGTGAGAGAGAGAGAGTGAGAGCAAGTGTGTGTGTGAGAGTGAGAGAGAGAGGAAGTGCTCTGTATGCTCTGTATATCAATATCTGATATCTATAACAACTGCGCATCATAATTATAAGTATCGATAACTTGTTTAACTCAGCGGACAGCGAGAAAAAAAAACAAACAGACAGACAAACAGACAGAGGGGCAGACAGACAGACATACATGAATGAATTATCTGGCAAACACACATACAGAGAGGGAGAGAGAGAGAGAGAGACACATACAATAGGACAAACAGACAAGCAAAGGCAAGCGCACACACACACACACACAGACACGCACAGACACGTCAAAAATTGAGATGGCAACGTAGCTGGCGGCAAAAAAAAAAAGAAAATGCCTTATGGAAAAGCGCAGAAAATTGAGTTAATTGCTGGGGGGAAATCTCGATTTCGCGTATCTGAGACAATGATTCTTCCGGTGCTTCTTGCTGTTGTTACTGTTGTTGTTGTTGTTATTGTTGTTGCTGCTGCTGCTTGTTTCATGCTACATAATTGGCATCGTTGAATCGCCTCATTAGTCGTCCGTTGCTCCGTTGCGAACGAACAGTTAATTAAATCAAATTATATTTACCGTTATTTTACAATACATATATCAGATATATATATATATATATATATATCAGATACATATCTATCAGATATCTATGACTATATATATAAAATATATAGCATTGACTTATAGCTGTTTTATGGAAGTTATGCAAATTATAATTCAATTCAATAACTTCAAAAAAAAAAAAAAAAAAAAAAAACAATTATTGCTTTTTATTTTTTTGCATTCTGCTAATTTCATAAACAATTTGGCAAATTTGCAGTTTTGAAAATTTGCATTTGATATCATTGCATATTTTATGAAAAATATTTTCAACATTCATTTATAAACTGTCAATTAATGTGAATTTAACATTCAATGAGTTTTGACTCTCTCAACACACAAAATTTAGTTAATTCAAGTGTAAGAAATCTGATTTATTTTTACTGCATACTTAATGTCATTGTTATCGTTATTGTTGCTGCATTTGATGTACAGTAATTGCAGATTTATATATAATACATAAAAATTTTGTTAAACTTTTTATAAACTTGCAAGCAATGCACAGATGTGGGCGTGGCAGCATCTATTTATTTTTACGATTTTTAGTTGAACTTTTGCAAGTTAATAAAAAATTTCGGCATGTCGAAAATAATTTAACATTTGCTATTTTTTAATTTCTTTGATAAAAAATATTTTTTTTTTTTTGTATAATGATTTTAAGATATTACTAAAAATAATTCGTTTTCATTTTACTGATACAAATAGTAATGCGCTCAAAAGTGAAAAAAATTATAGTTTATATTTTTACAGCTTTAAGAACTTTTTTATTTATCTAAATGTAAATTCGATATAAAAAAAAAAAAATCCAAGCTTAATTTTGAATTGAATGAATTTATTTTTTAATTGCTACATAAAAAATTTCGAAAATTTTATAAATTTTTTTTTTTACACAAACAAAAATTATGCGAAAATTTTAACTAGTTGAAAAAGATAAAGAAAAATATATACCAAAAAAAAAAAAAATTAAATAAAATTAAATAAAATATATATTTATATCTATATTTATATATAGAAATAGTAAGAATTTGAAAATATTTGGCATTATCATTATAAAATTGTAAAATTATATAATATATATTATAATTTATTTTGTTCAGTGTAACTACTCACATTTTGTTGTTTTAGTTTTTTTTGTCCTCGTAGCTGATGAAAGTTGAAGTTGAAGAATTTTCAAAGTGAATTTACCTTTCGTTTTTTTTTTTTTAATTAATTAATTATTGCTGTTGTTTTATATTTTATTAAATTTTTATTTTTTTTTTTGGGCTTTTTTTTAAGTTTTTCAATTTTTATGTAATGATTTTTTTTTGTAAATGTTTTTTTTTTTTTTTTAATTATTATTGTTGTTGTTGTAGAAGTAGATTATTATCTTATGTTCATGCCAGGTCAACGAGTAGATCTGTTAGTTAGTTGTATTATGTTCGGAGAGCGCTTGTAGCTGTTGTTAGTTTGGAGTTGCTCTATTTTTTATTTCCCTAGTTGATTTTTACTAGTGCTTCTTCCTGTTGTTTTCAACTTTTTTATTTTTTTTTGATTTATTTTCTGTTGTTGTGTTTCTTGTGTTTATTTTGTTTCGTTTCGTCTATTTGATGTTCGAGTGCGTTTCAATCATTTTTGTAACTCATTCAAATAGATTTATTTATTTTTTATTTTTTTTTTTTTACTAAAATTATTATTATTATTTTTATTAATTCTTGTTTACGTTTTTTTGGTTTTTGTTGTATATATATATATATATATATATATATATATATGTATATATATTTGGTAAATATAGAATTTTTTTTCTTTTCTCTCTGTTGTATATCTTTCGGAATATATATTTTATCTATATAGTTTTTTTTTTTTTATTATAGTTTTTACTTGCTTTTAAAGTTTTTTTTTCTTTTGTTTTATTAAATTCTATTTTATATATTAAATTTTCTTGGTTTACGGATGAAGGGAAATGCTGTTGGTATTTTGTTATTGTTTTGGGGATTGGGGGAGGAGGAGAGAAATAGTTGTTAAACATGAACAACTACTAAGAGGCTCTGAATAGTTACAATCCTTAGCATTGTTTCTTGTTCGAGAACTATTTGCTGTCTGTTTATCAACTATCGATTAATTGCTTTTCTATAGTTTTTTATTTTTTTTTCTTGTTTTTTCTTTTTGTAGATATTTATCGCTTATCAATTATCAATTATTTCGTTCTCTTTTGCTGTTTTGTTAATATTATTATTATTATTATTATAATTATTATTAATATTATATACTGGAATAATCAGGTCTGTGACTTTTTCTTTTGTTTTTTTTCTTTGTTACAAATTTCAATACCAATATACAAATATATATTTTTCTCTCTCTCTTTCTCTCTTTTGCTCTCTCCCTCTCTCTCTCCCTCTTTTGCAGTTCGTCCTTCGTCTCTGATGTGTTACCTTAATGCTTGCTAGTTACTCTATTGTACTTCGTTCTCAGGTTATTATATCATCATCAATTGCTAAGTATCTTTAGTCCATCAGTTGTTCCATCAGGTTACTAAGTAATTTAAAGTTTTTTTTTTTTTTTTGGGATTTTTTATTTTATTTTTTGTTGGGGTTGAATTTGTTTTTTTTTTTTTTTTTGTTTATTTGAAGGTTACTTTGTACGTTCGGGTTTTCGTTACTTTATTAGGCAATAGTGTAGCCACTCCAGCACCACTGCACCACCAACATCAACATCATCAGTTGTGGTGCAGCATCAATACCAAAAAAAAAACAAACAATTTTTTTTTTAATTCAAATTCCTCAATCAATCAAAGAATCAAACCATCGAAAAGTCAATCAACTTCAACATGTACAACAACAATTTCGAAGAAAAAAAAAATATTTTTTTTTTGTTTTCCTTAATCAACCGTTATCAACACTTTGTAATTATTGTTTTTCGAACAAAAAAAAAAAAAAAAACACCACACGAAAAAAAATTTTTAAGAAAAATTAGTTCATATTTTTTTTATGATTTTTTTTGTCGATTTTTTTTTTTTTAATTTTTTTTGTAGATTTTTTTAATTGATTTTTTTTATAGATTTTTTTTGTTGATTATTTTTTTTTTTTTTGGATTAGTTTTTTTTTCGATTTTAATTTTGCAACGTGGGCCAAAAAAAATATTGTTGAGAACTTGTTGCACATTCAACTTGCGTCTGTGATATCAGCTTCAAAGTGTTTTTGTGGACTTGGACTTGGACTTGGACTTAGACTCGGACTCGGATTCGGATACGACGTGTTTTTTATTGGTTGTTGTTGTTGTCGTTTTGGGAGATATATGCGATGTTAGTTGTTGTCCCTTGTCGAAGTGTTTCCTGTTGTCGTTGTCGTTGTCGCCAGTCGAAAGTTTCTTGTTGTTGAAGAAGAACTTATCGTCTTGCTCTGTTGTCTGGCACACAACACAACACAACACAACTTGTCGGCTTGAATGTTGCACAGCATCTGTTGCACGGCACACTGCCCGACTGACGAGGCAAGCTCGCCTCTTGACGCTGCTGCTGTTAACGTTAACGTTAACGTTGACGTTGGCGTTAGCGTCGTCGGCGTTGTCCTCGTCGTACTCGTTGTCGTTGTCGTCGTCGTCGTCGTCGTCGTTGTTGGTATCGTCGTCGTCGTCGTCGTTGACGTCGTCGTTGTTGTTGTTATCGTTGTCTTCGACGTCGGCGTTGACGTTGGCGTTTTATTTTTTTTTTTGTTTTGCCTTTTACTTGATTTTGTTGTTGGCGTTGAGCGTCGACTTCGACGTTTTCGTATGCGTTGGCGTTCGTTTCGTATTGTGCGTTTCGTTTGCTTTCTCTTTCGCACTTTTGCACTTCAATATAAGACACTAACTCACCCTCTGCCGCACTTCCTCGCTCTCTCTCGCTCGCACTTTCGTTCGCTTGCTGTTGCTCGCTCTCTTACACTTTTGCTCGCTCTCTCTCTCTCTCTCGCTCTCTCTCTCTCTCTCTCTATCTTCGTATTATACGTGCTCTCTCTATCACTCGCACTGTCACTCTCACTCTCGATGCGTTATCCTCGTCCTCGTCCTCGTCCACGCTCTCGTTATTCTTCTATTATATTTTTGGGAAGCCTTCGTCAACAAGTGGCAACTGTATGTGGCAATTGTGGCAAGTTCTGCTGCTATAGCTGTTGCTGTTGCTATCGCTGCTACTGCGCTGTCGTCGCATTTGCTCTTGTAGCTTTCACTGTGGCTCTGGCTGTGGCTGTCGCTGTTACTATTGCTCTTGCCAGTTGCCAGTTGCCAGTTGCCAGTTACTGTTAGCTGTTAGCTGTTGATGTTGTTATATGCCCCACGTTGCACAGTTGACTAATCGCCGTTGCGTTGTCGGCGCTTCCTTTTATAGCACTTACCAGCTGAAGGACAACAGCAGCGCTGCCAACGTCACTGGCGGCGCCGTTTCAGCAACAGGCAACAAGCAACAACCAGTGCGACCAGGTGATATATTGAGCATTGGGATTTCTGTCTGCCTCACATTCAATGTCTGTGGAGCGCTCTCTGTTTGTCTTTGTCTGTCTGTCTAGCTGTCTGATTGTCTGTGTGCCTCTGCTACTGTTCTCTGTGCGTTTGTATGTCTGTGGCAACATTTCAATGTTACTTCCCAGGGGTTGCAAGTTCAGCACATGCTGAATAATAAAAATCTCATAAAAAAAGAAAAATAAATATAACATAAATTAATTATAATAATAAAAGAAAATAACAATAATAATAAATAAATAAAAAATAAAACGAAATTATTAAATGCGTTGCCTACTTATTGGCGCACATTGACGCATGGGCGGGCATTTTGACATAATATTTTTATTTTATTTATTTTTTTTTTATTGTGGCCTTGTTTCTTTACCATCTGCAGCAAATCAAAATCAAAGCTGTTGCTCTGAGTAAATAAACCATAAACTCATTTTAGATGACGACTCCCCCACAAAAAAAAAAAACACAATAAAAAAAAAAAAACATTAATTTTATGTAAAAAATATAAAATAAATATAAATTAATATAAACTATATATAATATTGGTTTAAAATTATTAAGAATATTCGAAAATAATAAATATAATATAAAATATTTATAATCTAAAATATTTATTTAAAATATTTGAAAAATTAATCTTAATAATAGTTCAAAATTTTTCGAAATAAATTTTATTTATATCTTTAATATTATTTAAATTTAAATTATTATTAAATTGTTTAAATTTGCTAAAAAATTAAAAAGAATAATAGAAAATAATTTTTATATTTTTAAATGCGAATTTAAAATATTTATTATTTTTTTTTTATCTATTTCTAAATATTTTGATGTACAATTTTTGAATTTTTGAAAAATTTATTATAAGAATATTTGAAAATATTTGTAACGATATTTTGTTTATGTCTTAACTATTATTTATATTTTAAAATAAAACAGAAATAAAAAATAAAAATAATAAAGAAAAATTATATAATAATTCTTAGAATATTTCCAAACATTTTTTTGAATATTTTGAAAATCATCCCAAAATATTTTTCAAATATTTCTGAATATTAAATAAATAAATGCCCAATAATTTCCAAAATAATTCTTAAATATTTTAAAAATATTCCTTAAAGATTTCTAAAATAAATGCATAAAATATTATTCAAATATTACCAAAAAAAATATTTCTAAAATATTCACAAAATATTAAAAAATATCTTAAATTACCTAATTATTTCATATTATAAATATTAATAAAATATTTTTAAATATTTATAATAAAATCTTATAAATATTCTCGAAATATTCTCATAAAACTTTAAAGAAATAATAACATTCAAAATATTTTCACAAATATTTTTTTGAATTAATTTCTAAATATTCACAAAATATTTCCAAAATATTTCCGAAATAAATGTAAAAAAAATACTTTTAAATTTTCAGTAAATATTTCTTTAAAATTCCCCAAATATTCTCAAGTAAGCTTAAAATATTCTCAAATATTTTATTCAAAATATTTATTTCTTAAATATATTTCTCATATAATCATAAAATATTGTCATCAAAAAAAAAAAAAAAAAAAAACATTTGCATACAGCAGTTGACAGCACTATGAAAGATGCATAATGCTCGATGGCAAGAGAGACAAGGGGGAAATTCTGGCTTTATATATTATTTATTGCATTGATGTTTTATTGGTTTTGAAGCTATGTAAAATACATATGTAATATTGAAACTGAAAATGAAACTGCCCCTAAATGCTATTGCAGTGTTAGGCAGAGCAGCAGCTGCAGCTATAGTTAACTTGACTAGAAACGCGTTGGCCCAATCACAAGCAAACAGAAGGTTGCGAAGCCTGCTACGCATTTGTGACAAAAGCAGAAATACATAAGCAGCACAGTTGTAAATCATGAAATGCATTTCGAAATTCATGTTGTTGTCTTGTTGTAGTGTTGTATTGAGGCATTGAGTCACGCCCACAAAAGCAGAGGCGTCTGTTACCTGTTGGACAAATGCGTTACATGCGTACGCGTACAAGGACAAGGGCTGACGGAGCGTATGCGCAATATGCATTCTCAACAGGTTAACCTTGACGCAAGGGACGCATATAGAAGCAACAGCAGCCACTGCCACTGCCACTGCCACTGCCAATGCTATTGCTGCTGCCACTGCCACTGCCAATGCTATAACCGCTGCTGCTGCTGATGCTGATGCTGCTGCTGCGGCTGCTTGTTGCTGCTCTTGTTGATGCTTCTAGTTTTGTTTTTGCTCTTTGCTGTTGCTGCTGCTGCTGCTGCTGCTGCTGCTTCTGACGCAGTTGATTGTTTTTGCCTCTGCCAAGGCTAACAGCAACAACGACAACAACAATACGCCACCATGTGCTTTCTCACTCGCACCAATGTACATTCAGCGCATATAATTCTCAAAGCGGCGCCCAACGTAATATGCTCGCCTCTGATTGGTCACAAATATTCAGCGACCTCAAACACATTTCATGCCAAAATATTTCACCCAAGGGCAGCGTAAGCAGCGACGCTATAGTTAGCAGCAGCGCAGCAACAGTAAGAGCAAGAGCAGCAATGAAAGAGACAGATGCATCATTGCATTGGCAAGTTTATGAATTTGAATTTGAATTTGAATTTGACACCTCTCACTACTGGCATAGAACAAAGTGCATTGCGCATTAAAACGCCCCCCAAAAAAGGCTAAAACAGCGCAGAGATTCGTGTCCATGATAACACGATGTGGATTTTTCATATTCTGTGTAAATGCAAATTTACATTTTTACGCGGATTACAAATTTCATAACAAAAAAAAAAAATAAAATAAAAAATCAATCAAAAAATCAAAAATGCAAAATATTATTTCAAATATTTTTTTTTTTTTTAATTTTTTCAAATTTATTTCAAAACAAATTTGTATTACTTTGCACGAAGTAAAATTTTTTTTTATGTGAATATCAAAAAAAAAAAAAAAAAACTTTTAAAAAGTGGCAAAAACATTTGTCACAGCTTAGTGTAAAAAAATATTTTGCAATACGTTGCCATACATATAACGCGATTAATTTAAATTTATTTCATGCAAAAAGCAAAAATTGAAAAATACTTGAAACTAACATGAGGCATAAAATAATTTAAGCCTTTCTTCTGTTATACTAGAGTTCGCTGATGTCATATGTATAACTGTCATAGTTCAATTATTTATATGGCAGAATAAAAATATATTATGCATCGAAGAAAGTGCGCATCACTAGTTATATAAATCGCCGAAATTAATTTAAAAGCGTCTCACAGTAAGTTTTACTAATTGCCATATATAAATATATGGCACATTCAACAAATTTAGAATATTTCTCTGACAACATATCGATGCTTGCTTGAAATGTAAGTTTTACTAACTGTCATATATCTGGCACACACATAAAAAATTCTCTGATAACATTTATATGACAGACATTGCCATACATTAAGTGTGCATTAAGCCTGCTTGAAAAAATATGTGCTATTAACTGCCATATACCTGGCACGGCACACTGGAAAAATATCAAAAATATTTCTCTGACAACATATGCTAAATAATATCTGCGCTGATATATCCAAAAATTATGAAAATTCAACTTGTGTCATGTGTAAAAATTTAGCTGCTTTCATATATCGTCGGTCACATTCTTACATTTTTCTTACAATATTTATATGTCACTGTTGCCCTATAAAATCTTATACTAATATAAAAAAAATTATGAAGAAAAAAAAAGTGCCTCGAATAAGTTTTCAGCTGCCTTTAGTTCATATGTGAAATATTTAAACATTAAATCGAAGCAATTGTAAAACACTTTGCGAATCACTTGAACATCGCAGGAAACTCTTTATGAATCACAGCTAGATGCTGAGCTATGAATATGAATATGAACATGAATGTGAATGTGAATATGAATATGAATGTGAATGCGAAAGTAAATACGTAACTTGTTTTTGCCTTTAGAATTTACATAAGTTTATTATAGAACCAATTAGGCGCACAGCTGGGGTCAGCTTGGGCAGCTGAGCAGCTGAGCAATTGGGCAACAGGGCAACCAATACTCGTCAAAAATTCAAAGAGGCAAACGACAAAAAAAAATAAGAAGAAAAAAAAAAATAATAATAAATATAAAGAATTTAAGAACTGAAGTAAAAGAGCTAACAAGGCAAAACTGGACAACAGAAGGAGGCATGAGTGGCAAGTTCTATGGTTCCATGGTTGCAACATAAACTTATCGATTCCAAATTGTTGCTTGTTGCCTTCTTTGCCTCAAGCTGATGATTGTGTTTTTAGCCAATGAGCTCAGGTGTTTGGTATCTATGGCAAACAATTGTGCTTACTTGCCACACACACATGCAACACACAGACAAAGACACACATGCAACACACGCACGCATATGCAACACACAGATACATTTGCGACACACACACACACATATATACTCGCCACTTGGCACACGCTTATGCTTGTCACACACTCATACTTGCCACACACACACACACACACACATACATGCAACAGACAAATACTGTTGCCACAGACAAATACTCTTGCCACACACATACTTACCACAGATACATACTTGCCACACACACACACATATACACATATATTTATACGGTGTATAAAGATTTACCTCTCTCACTGTATATTTAGCCTTTGCATGAAGCTGAAGCAGCGTTGGCAACGCACAAACTGAAACGATTTAGCTATGAATTCAACTAACTTTCTCTTATGCTTCTTATACCCCGTAGCCATGTGAAATTGTAGGGTATAACAGGCAAAAGCATCGCCTATAGAAAGCCTTAATAAATATCAGTCACTGCTTGGCAGCAGCTTATATTTCAATTACACTAAACGCCTAGCATGCCCCTCAAAATTTAATGCTGAGTATCTAAAAGTCGAGCATACTACAAGATTAGCATTGCTTTTTACTTGTTCTTTCTTTTATTTGTATATTTTTTCATGCGTAACAATATTCGCGGCATAGATAGAAAGACAGAGAGAGAGAGAGAGAGAGGTGGGGTGCACTCTCAATCCGTGTGCACAACACTGTGACCCTTGCCACAACGATTGCCACACGAATCCAGAGCAACGCCATCGCATCGCATTGCGCCACGCCGCTTGACCTGTTGCCATGACAAAGACACATAAAATTTAACATAATGCCCGCCGCCAGTTTCCCAGTTTCCCAGTTTGCCATTTCAGGCAGTTTCAACCAACCAGCAGCAGCAGCAGCAGCAGCAGCTCATCCGCGATGTGCGAGCATAGGGCAAAAAGAGGATTGAGGTGAAGGGTGAAGGGTGAAGGACACCAAAAAGTCATAAATTACGTTAAGTCTGACGGGGATTGGGGCGCTGGGTAACAAAAATCGTAGAGTCAGCGGAACACAGCGGAACTAGAGTGCGAGGAAATTGTAAGAGCGGACGGAGTATGGAGTGCAGGGTGCGGGGTGCAAGGTGCGAGGTCGTGTATGTGCCATTATCGCGTGTTCGCGGGGGCAAACTTAAAACTTTAACTGGCACAGACAGTAAACAGGCAAGCAGCAGTCTAGGTGTGGCAGCAGTCAAAGCCGAGTGTTGGTAAAGAGCTGCAAAAACCAGAAAAATGGGAAATGAGGAACAGTGGGTGGCATTCGGCAAAGGGCAATGCAAGGCAAGGCAAGGCAAGGCAAGCGAAAACTGGTAAGCAATCTGTTAAGAGTGCAGCAGGTGGTGTGCCTGTGGCTTTGTCTCTGTTTACCAGTTACCAGCCGGCAAACAGTTCCTGCTACAGCTGCACTGGCAACATTTGCAATGTTCAATTTTTGAGGCTGATGTTCAATCAATTTGTGCATTGGCCAAAGTACAATGCATTCGCACGCTGTTAATGCACTCTTGTGTTGCACTTAATTGAAGTAGTTGCAACACATGCAACAACATGCCGCAACTCTAACACAGATGACAGATGAAAATTTTGAAATTGAATGTAAAGTAAAATGAAAAATTACTATGAAAATTGCAGTCCGAAACTTTTCAATGGCACAAGAAAAAGAAAAAACAGAAAAATAATACAAGAAATTGAAAAATTTTAAAGTGCCAAGAGAGAAAAAAAAAACCGTGTAAAATCCTTGGGACACATTGAAATCAGTTGCCTAGCATTGTTAGCTATGAGTAAACATACAATAATTCTCTAGAAATGTTTTTCCTTTTTTTTTTTTATTTCATGTTTTATAACATTGTGATAAGCTTTCTGGTTGCATGCAAAGTCAAAGTCGATGCATCCCTTGGAGCTTCTAGTATTTTGTTCATTTTGAAAGCAGCTTATTTTGCAACTTTCTTTGCAATTCTTTTGCAACAATCAATAGAACAACATAAACAAAAAAAAAACATCAGCAATGCAAAGTTATTGAAATCACGCCGAATATTTCATACACTTTCAAGTAGCTAACAAAACTTTCATTTTGGAATTAGCGTTCCTATAGTATACATTTATAGGATTTATAGCATTTGTCCGACTCCAACCAAACTTTTCATACAACTGTTTAACGTTAATAAAAGAAAATACTGTTAACTTTAGAAATATTGCATTTTGCTTAGAAAAAATCAATTTTCGACCGATCCTCTCTATGGCAGCTATATGAAATACTTGTCTGATATTATCCTCCAAACTTCGCGAATATGTTAAATTTCTCATTAAATCCACATCCTGCACATTTCAATTGAATTGCATAAAAAACAAACCAATTTCTCATTCTAAAACTTAATTTTCGACCGATCCTCTCCATGGCAGCTATATGAAATACTTGTCTGATATTACTCCAAACTTTAGCGAATATGTTCACTTTCTCATTAAATCACACATCCTGCACATTTCAATCGAATTGCGTAAAAAACAAACCAATTTCTCATTCTAAAGCTTAATTTTCGACCGATCCTCTCTATGGCAGCTATATGAAATACTTGTCTGATATTACCCAAATTTAGTGAATATGTTCACTTTCTCATTAAATCCACATCCTGCACATTTCAATTGAATTGCATAAAAAACAAACCAATTTCTCATTCTAAAGCTTAATTTTCGACCGATCCTCTCTATGGCAGCTATATGAAATACTTGTCTGATATTACCCAAATTTAGTGAATATGTTCACTTTCTCATTAAACACACATCCTGCACATTTCAATTGAATTGCATAAAAAACAAACCAATTTCTCATTCTAAAGCTTAATTTTCGACCGATCCTCTCTATGGCAGCTATATGAAATACTTGTCTGATATTACCCAAATTTAGTGAATATGTTCACTTTCTCATTAAATCCACATCCTGCACATTTCAATTGAATTGCATAAAAAACAAACCAATTTCTCATTCTAAAGCTTAATTTTCGACCGATCCTTTCTATGGCAGCTATATAAAATACTTGTCTGATATTACCCAAATTTAGTGAATATGTTCACTTTCTCATTAAACACACATCCTGCACATTTCAATTGAATTGCGTAAAAAACAAACCAATTTCTCATTCTAAAGCTTAATTTTCGACCGATCCTCTCTATGGCAGCTATATGAAATACTTGTCTGATATTACCCAAATTTAGTGAATATGTTCACTTTCTCATTAAACACACATCCTGCACATTTCAATTGAATTGCATAAAAAACAAACCAATTTCTCATTCTAAAGCTTAATTTTCGACCGATCCTCTCTATGGCAGCTATAAGAAATACTTGTCTGATATTACCCAAATTTAGTGAATATGTGCACTTTCTCATTAAACACACATCCTGCACATTTCAATTGAATTGCATAAAAAACAAACCAGTTTATTATTCTAAAGCTTAATTTTCGACCGATCCTCTCTATGGCAGCTATATAAAATAATTGTCCGATTTGCACCAAAATTGGCAAATGTCTGCAAAAGTAATAATAAAGAGAAGTTTTATAAGATTCAGCAGAATACCTAAAAGAAGAAGTAGAATTTTATACAACGACTCTGTTTTCAACCGATCATTCCTATGACTGCTATACGATATGTATGTATGTACATGTAGTTGGATTTTAGATCAAATTTGACATGTTTAAGTTATTAGACTGACTTTTAGTTAGATAGCTTAATAAAATAAGGTTTTTTTTTATACAAAGACTTCATTTTTTTTTTTTTTTGACCAGTCGATCCTAATATCGATAGCTATATAATCATATGATCTAGTAGTATGAATTATCTCGTATAGACTTATATTCAGCTTAGTGAAATAATAAATATCAATGAGCTTCTGTTTGCTGTGAATGAATGACGACTGCTAATGCTGATCAGGAATATATATACTATTCATATAGGCGCATGCTAGGCATAATAGCGTTGCATATCCATGCATCATCATAGAAATTTTATTGTAGATGCAACATGTATGTAATATCGATCGCAATTCAATTAGCGAAGCATTTGGGGCAAAAAGTTTTAACGGTTATTTGTAGCACATCATGTACAGTGGAACAGTGGGGCAGTAGGACAGTGGACAGTGGACTGTGGGCAATGTTCAGAGTCACAGTGAGAAAATGGGCCAGGAGAAAGTAGAACAGTAGACAGTGTATGGTGGTACAGAGTGTACAGTGTGCACAGTGAGAAAGTCTGATTGAAATTTTAGTACTAACGAATATTGTAATAAATAATTGAATTTGTCATATATCTGATTACAGTAATTAAAAGATGTTTTAGCATTTTACACAAAAAGCTTTAGTCCCTTTTTCTCCCTCTCTCTCACTCTCTCTCTCTCTCTCTATTCGTATATATATTGAAAACTGCTGTATGCTGCTTTTGTGAAATCAATTTTCAAGTGAAGCGTGTATAGTGCAGGAAACTTTATGCACGGCAACATTTCATTATATGACACATTCCTGTCATAGCTATGACAACTGTTTGAGCTTGAATAAAAACTAAAATAATGAACAGAGCAAAACAATTTGTTTTACATATTATTACACAGAGCGTAGAACTTTTAAATAAATAACATTTGACAAACTTTTTATGATGCTGAGCTCGCTCATAGTTAGCTTAATTAACAATTGTATGGCAGCAGCATTTCGTCATATATCTATGGCAACCGAAAATACATGAAATAAATATTAAAAAATGTTTTTTTGTTTTTTTATTTTATTTTATTTTACTTTATTTTTTGTATTCTACTTTTAATTAATTTATAAAAATTTTATACAATTTGTTGTAGAAAATTAAGATACACAAAAAGTGAATAATATAATATTTGATATTTGAAATTTCCACGCTGCATGCTGCATGTTGCATGTTGCATGCTGCATTCTTAACATACACGGAAATATTCAGTAATATTTTTATTATTATTCACTTTTTGTGTATCTCTATATTTTCTACAACAAATTGTATAAAATTTTTATAAATTAATTAAAAGTAGAATACAAAAAATAAAGTAAAATAAAATAAAATAAAATAAAAAAAAAAAAAAACATTTTTTAATATTTATTTCATGTATTTTCGGTTGCCATAGATATATGACGAAATGCTGCTGCCATACAATTGTTAATTAAGCTAACTATGAGCGAGCTCAGCATCATAAAAAGTTTGTCAAATGTTATTTATTTAAAAGTTCTACGCTCTGTGTAATAATATGTAAAACAAATTGTTTTGCTCTGTTCATTATTTTAGTTTTTATTCAAGCTCAAACAGTTGTCATAGCTATGACAGGAATGTGTCATATAATGAAATGTTGCCGTGCATAAAGTTTCCTGCACTATACACGCTTCACTTGAAAATTGATTTCACAAAAGCAGCATACAGCAGTTTTCAATATATATACGAATAGAGAGAGAGAGAGAGAGTGAGAGAGAGGGAGAAAAAGGGACTAAAGCTTTTTGTGTAAAATGCTAAAACATCTTTTAATTACTGTAATCAGATATATGACAAATTCAATTATTTATTACAATATTCGTTAGTACTAAAATTTCAATCAGACTTTCTCACTGTGCACACTGTACACTCTGTACCACCATACACTGTCTACTGTTCTACTTTCTCCTGGCCCATTTTCTCACTGTGACTCTGAACATTGCCCACAGTCCACTGTCCACTGTCCTACTGCCCCACTGTTCCACTGTACATGATGTGCTACAAATAACCGTTAAAACTTTTTGCCCCAAATGCTTCGCTAATTGAATTGCGATCGATATTACATACATGTTGCATCTACAATAAAATTTCTATGATGATGCATGGATATGCAACGCTCTAATTTCGCTCTAGCACTACAAATATACGAAAGGTAAATTTATTATGCCTAGATGCGCCTATATAATAGTATATATATTCCTGATCAGCATTAGCAGTCGTCATTCATTCACAGCAAACAGAAGCTCATTGATATTTATTATTTCACTAAGCTGAATATAAGTCTATACGAGATAATTCATACTACTAGATCATATGATTATATAGCTATCGATATAGGATCGACTGGTCAAAAAAAAAAAAAATGAAGTCTTTGTATAAAAAAAAAACCTTATTTTATTAAGCTATCTAACTAAAAGTCAGTCTAATAACTTAAACATGTCAAATTTTATCTAAAATCCAACAACTACATATACATACATACTATCGTATAGCAGTCATAGGAATGATCGGTTGAAAACAGAGTCGTTGTATAAAATTCTACTTGTTCTTTAAGGTATACTGCTGAATCTTAGAAAACTTCTATTTATTATTACTTTGCAGACATTTGCCAATTTTGGTGCAAATCGGACAATT
>JBAMBR010003830.1:0-64361 GCA_037044475.1 Zaprionus obscuricornis
TGTATTATTTCAGTGAGTGCGTCTTGTTTCAGTTGCTCACTTGCTTTTTAACTACACTTTCCCTTTACTTCGACGAACTAAATTATAGTTTATCTCAATATATAATAAAAAGGAACCATCATAAAGATAGAGAAAAACAACAACTGATTAAATTCTTCATCTCTTTGCAATATTTTGCCGCGTTTTCATTTTCTCAAAGTGTACAAAAAATAATAACCTTGAAAAATTGTCGCTGAAAACAAATAAAAAGAGTTTTAAATTCTACAATTGCAATAAAATAAAAGAATTTAAATAATAATTTACAATTGTCATTTGCAATGTGACTTTTTAAGTGTGACCGCTGCTTATTATTGCACTTAGTTTTGTTGCCAAGAATTTTTGGAATTTAAAAAAAAATTCGTTGAATCTTTTGCCATAATACTATCACTGATAATACTATCAGAAGCCGTTGCTGCCTCTCAAAGAAATAAAGTGGAATTACGATTTGTACTTGGATAACTGCAAGTGATAACCGGAAATAACATGGGCACTATTGGTAAGTAATCCTCTAGATCAATTCAAATAATATAAATTCATGTTTTTTTTTTTTAATTTTACAATTTAAGAATTTATTATGTTATCAAAGCTAAAATGTTTAGCATTTAATTATTTTAAATTGAGGTTAAAAATTTAACAGTTTGATTGAACATTGTTATAGATCGCTAGTTACTCACATTTATACTAACATAGCAAAAGCATCTAATTTAAAATTTTTGAAATGATTTTGAAAATAAATAGGACATATAAAAAATTATATTGAGACTAGTCACGTAGCACAGCAGATGAAACATTAAGATGTAGAAATGTTTTGAAATATGAAAAATATTAAGATATTTTGAATTTTGAAATATTGATTAAAATTTAGATTTTGAACTGATATTGAAATGTATTGTTAGCAAAGATATTTCTAATTTGTTGCTAATAATATTCTGATGTAATTATTAAATGTAAAGAACTGTAATTTTAATTTGAAAAGTAAAAATCAAAATATAAAATTTTAAAGGATAAGCTTAATTCTACGAAAGAAATTATATTTGTAAATAATTTTCTTCTTAAAATTACAAGTTCCTTTTAAAACGTATAACTCAAAGAAGTTGGTAAATTAGCATGAACCCAACAATCTATTTGGAATGTGTTTGATTACATACTCTATTGCACAACATTCAATTACAAGATCAACTCACAAACAGAATGAGACACTTGAGATTACACAAACATAATATTAGATCACAATCAAGGAGTTGTTATATAATATAAATAAAATCCCATTGAAAAGTCAGCAAAAGGACAGTGATTTATTTATATATACATTATATATATATTTTTCAATTAAAATGACATGAGGCTGTTATCCTAACTAACAATGAGGCATTGGGTGCTAGTTGCTGGGTGCTGGAAGTTGGGCGTTGTCATATCCTGTTGTGCTTGCTTTTCAATTATCCTAGCTGTGAAGTCTATAAATAAAGCAAAGCCAAATGACAACAGCAACAACAACAAGTATAAAAAGAAGAAGAATAGCACGACAAATACCAACGACGTCATTATCATAAACATGGTGTAGGGCTGGCAGTCGGAACATGGCTAATTCTATGAATTCTGTTTATCTAAATGTATAAGATAAATAAATAAAACCAAGTGAAAAGTGAAAACTGCTTGCTCTAAGTCATAATCGAATGACGCACGAGCTTGTCGCTTCTGATTTCTATATTATACTTAAAAATATACTATACACATACATACACAAATACACATATATCAAATATACAGCATGTGCCAGTATTTATGAGTGTGTGTATTTGTTTGCTCTAGTGTTTGTTCAACGTGTTATCCTTGAGCGCCAGTGTCCTTTTGGGGCACATCTCACCTCAGTGCACCTCAGTGCCTTAGTGCCTTAGTGTCATAGTGACATAGCGGGGCTACGTTTCAGATGATACAAATGCGCTTTGATTGCCTGCCCCCTCCAACTGAATGAAGTGCATAGAGACAGAGGGAGAGACCACTTGGCTTAGTTCCATAAGTGTTACTTGCAGTAGCAAGGAGAGAGAGATGGGAAAGGTTTTAACTTTGTATGCCATTTGTAGTGCGTGTTGTCCGTGCGTCTACAGCATTCAATGTATGTGTGTTTGTGTGTCAGCTTCTCTTATATATACGCTTGACATGCTGCTGTTATGTACCAATGTCTCTTTCCCTTGTTCACTGATTGTTTGTCTGTCATGTCTGTCTCACTGTCACACTGTGTCGTTCTTTTTGGTCTGTTTGCCTGTTTGCTCTCTTGCCTGCCATTCTTTGCACGAGCATCTAAAGCAAATTTTACTTGGTCACGAGCTAAAAGTTCAGAGTTGAATGTGTCCATCGATTTCAAACGACATTGTCTTAAAATACACTGTACAACAACACTGAGCTGGTACAAACGACTTCAACTTCAAACTATCAGTCAGTTTTATGCAAGCTTATTTATGTCTTACAGTGTAATATCAAGTTACACTTTACACTTGACATTTTATGAAAAGTTCATTGGGAAATTAAAGACGTCTCAACATTATGAACGATAAACACAGCAAAACATAAAAGAATCTGACACTGAATCTTAACAGTATAAGAATATTAGCAAAAGAAGAATGACTCCCTCTCTCTCTCTCTCTTGTATGATGAGCAGTTTCCATAGATTTAAACACTTAATAGACAACCGCAGAGATAATTATACACTTTTAATAAGCATTGCAGAAGATGGCGCAGAACAAAGCATTGGCCTAATACACAATAATTGAGCTAATACAGCTAATGTTACGGCCAAGTTAATGAGTAAATTTAGACGTTGCTGGAGCAAACAATGTCAATAAGGATTATGTATTTGGACTGCCGTTAAAATAATAATTATTTATTTGAGCACGCAGAGCAAACACAAAAGGAAATGTACCGAAATAAAAGTTGCTGATGTGCCTATGGAATAACATATGTATACGATTATACATACATAGTATAGTATATATTTTTATGATCTGTAGATTTAATTACTATTTTATATAGATGCACCGACAATGAGATTGTATTAATCTTGTTTAGCGTCCCACATACTTTAAATTTGCAATCTTTTCATGCATACATTCAAGCTTTACGATAGGACATGTAGAACGGGGCTTGAGGCACTTGCAATAGACAAATGTATTTATAAGATATTCTTCAAACTCTTCGTGTGTGCTTTCCTTTTTGAGTAATTCACGATAATCTTCAATACTCTCCAAATTGATGGGGTCCAATTGATGCATATAACATTTAAATTTTAATACAGCGGAATATAAATAATGAAATATGTCGGTAACCATAATTTTGTGTGTCTTAATACTTCGATGATACTTATCACCCAAAATAAAGGGTGTCTCCATGCCCTTGTCCAATTGATTGTATAACTCGTATAACTTTTTACATTTTACATTAATGTCCAAAATTAAATGTTTAATGCTGTTACTAAAGGTATACGGATAAAAAAATAATATCAAATTAGTCTTATAAATAAAGATATGTGTAGATACATTACTTGGAGGTGCGTAACACTTCGAGTTTCTCTTCATATTCATTAATGATTGCTTCCTCAGCGGATAGAGTATAAACCTCAGGATAACGACATCCCGGCACAGAACTAATCAATATTAGATAACGTTGTGTTAGTAGCCAAAGTCGCTCGATGACTATTTTCTGAGTTTCTACTTCGCACAAATAGTACTGATAATGCTCGTAAAAGAGTCGCTCTAGATCAACTAAGAGGCTCAACGTTTCGGCCTCCTTTTCGTAATGTTCTTTAAGCTTGGGCGTTAAATATTCCCCATCACCCGCAGTTGATATCCTTGACATTTTGTTGTTGAATTTGTATAAATACAGTTCAGTATTAGAGTTTTAAAGTATATGTCATGAAAATTTTGACAATTTTAAGCATAGAACTTACAAATCTCTTTTTTTTTCATGAGTACGAAACTGTACTTTTCATCAACGAATTAAGAATTCATCCCATCTATAATTAAAGACAGACGACTAACAAACCGTAAATACATCAAAATTAATCAAAATGTAGTCAATCAATTCTCATTACACTTTGATGATAATTTAATTTGTTACCATCAATAAATTTAATCGCAAAAATACCGAAAAACTGAAAGAAAATAAATAGTATTTGAATCATTCGTTATACAACTTTGGATGTTAAGATATACTGAAATAAATTTAAATCTCTGACCTGGCTCCCTTTCAATATTCACTAAAAAAATGTCGAGGGTGACTGACTGTAAGATACTCTGCATTAATTATTTTACAAATGTATTTAAAGCTTAAAGTTGGTTTTGTTTTTTCTTTTCTTTTTAAATAATTTCATGAATTCAATAATTTTTGATCAATTAAAAAAATAGATAGAAGAAGAATTGAGATAACCTTTGTTTTCTTGAACTTGTATAATCACAGGGTATAAAAGTATAAAAAAATTCAATTTTTACTTGTTGAAGAATATCACATAAATCGATTTAAAATAGATTTGTCTATCACGATTAATATATCTCTAATACGTCATGTTGTACGGGTATAGCCGGTAAGCATGTGATGGTCGTTTCAAACTGAAAATAAACAAATTTATCTACTATAATATATAAATATATATATATAGTGTATTATAAAAGTATGTATCACACATAACGAATGGGAACCAAAAGTCATTCGAGCAATGAATAGATTCTCTGATTGATTCCGATTATATTCAGAAATTGTGCAATACAAAAGTCAAAATGAAAAAAACACAAAATGAAATTAGCCGATTTTGTTATAAACTGCCGATGGTCACTTGCCATAGAGCCCGTACCAGAAGCAAAAAGCCAAAAGCCATCTAAAATCGCTATGAAAAGGCGCTATGAATTTTAAAATATACATAAAATATTCAGAAAAGCGTAAAAATTATTGGAAAATGGGCAGAGAGATGCGCATTTATGAGTGCGAAGCCATTTGCCGCCTTTGCGATTTGAACACTGGACACCATAGATATACGAATAGATATGTATACATATACATATGTATATATATGTACATACATATATACAAATAGGTAAAAACATGTGGCATGCCATGGTAATGTAATACCAAAAGAAATTTGAACTTGCCCTCTGCAAGCATAAAAAACAAAGAAAATATTTCAAAATATTTCTCAATTATACTCAAATAAACAAATAATATGCTGTATGCAAAGTGTATGTGAGTGTCAATTATAGAAAAAAATATATATATATATTAAAAAAATATATATAAAAAATATATGGAAAAAACAAAAACAAAAGCTTATATGTGAACACAATTGACATACCCTGGAAAGTTGAATGTAATGTTGTATTCAACCCTCTTAAAATAATAGGAAAATGAATATTTTGGAAATACACTAAATAATAATATTGACGGATTATTCAATATCAGATTATAGCTTATTTTATAATTATTTAACTTTAGTTTAGTTTAAATTGTGATATAAATATATTTAGTTTTTATCCAGAGATTAACATTGATTTTATAATAACATTAATTTCTCTAATTTATCTGCAGGTTTTTTAAATTAGCTTGAAAAGACGAAATATTTGCTTTAAGTGAAATAAAGTGAAATGCGAGCATTCAATTCAATAGCTTGAAACGTCGCACATTTTGCACATATTTCCATTTTATATTTTGTTTTTGTTTATGAATTTTTATTGGCTTTTCGCTGAAGGGAAGACAATGTCTTTTTGTCTATAATGCGTTTTGCTATCCATTTATCTGTCTGTTGCTATACTCAAGATGTTTTTTATCATCAGTGCCGACTTATGGGCCAATTGTTTTGCCTGTATTCCGTCAGTCTGTCCGTACACATAAGCTGTATTTTGATTGCGACCCTTTCAACGAGTATTTTATGCAATTAATCCATTGAGTTATTACAAATTCTGTTAATGCTATATGTATAGTGCTGACAGATTTATGATTGCAATCTTTCAATCACTGAGTGCAAAGAACCTATTAAAAACAGTTTAATTACATTTCACTTGCACTTGCAGTTGCAGTTGCAGTTTAAAGTGTTTAAGTAAATTAAGAAGGCAAAGCTATAGATAATTAAAGTGTTATTAAGATTAAGATGGATTTCATTTCATCGATTACTTATCTAGCTTATGTTTGCTGTAGTTGATTGCCATATTATTTTAGCTTTATTCACATTCTTTTTAAATGTCAAATAGAATCTTTGGCTGACTGTTAAAAATTTGATTTATGCTAATTTGCTTATTTTATATGCAAACTTAAAATAATGAATACGAGAAAACAAGCCGCATATAAATATATTTAATTTGATTTTTTAATGTGATGCCATAAAGATTCTGCTGTTGATTCTGATGCTGATGCTGATGCCGCTGACGCTGTCTCTGTCGCTGTCCAGTGTTGCAGTCGTTGAGAACATTGCGCATACGACGCGTATATATATGTAAAGAAATCGAGCAACTTAAACTAAATAAATAACATTGCAGCGCAGCAACAATAACAAATATAAGTTCAAATACAAATATTATTTATATTTACATATTGTATGTATGCAATTTTAAAGTGAAAATCATTTTGACGAATGTTAACAGTAGTTTTTCTTTATATTTTTCTCTTGTTGCTGTTGTTGTTTCTGTCTTTTTGTTTTCGTTTTTGTTGTCGTTCTTGTGATTTTTTTTATTTTTATTTTTTTTTTTTCGTTTTCTACGCGTTGAGTCGTGGCACAAGGTCGCCGTCGCCTGTCGGCGCGAGAAATATTATGGCTAACCAAAAGATAAAATATATACGTAGAAGACAACCACCAGCAGCAACATCAGCATCAGCATCAGCATCAGTAGCAGAACCAACAACAACAGCAACACTCACACACAAACATACAGAGATACATACTGTGCAGGTTTTCGCATCGTTTTAGTCAATCGCTCGACTGTCAAGCAGTCGGCCGATCGTCTGTGCGTTGTGACGTGCTTTTTGCCATTGACACGCAATAAAAATACGTACTTAAAATTACAAATATTAAGAATTTTTAATGATTATATTATTTTTTCATAGTTCTCTTTTTTTTCTTGTTTTTTTTATTTTATTTATTTATTTGTTGTTTATTGTCTAATATGGGTCTAATTTAATAATTGTTTGAGTGGACAAGGCAATAGTCATAATGATGACATGACAAATCAGGGACAAATCGTGTTTTTAAATAATATTTGCTATTCAATATTTGCTTGTAAGCTCAGCGTTGCAGTTTATCTTTGTAATATTTTATAATAATTTTAATAGTTGTTTTGTACACTTGCATTGTTTGGAAGAATACATTAATGTGTTATATATTCTTAATCTGTTTTAACAGTCTAGACGAATAAGTTTTGTCTCTTCAAGTGTATATAATAAAATGTTAATCAATTAAAAAAAAAACACTAAACATTTTTCTAAAATTTTTCTTAAATTTCAATTCTACTTTTTTAAAGCAACCAGAATAAATTTATTAATATAATCAAATTAAATATAATATGACTAATATATATATATATATATATATATATATATATATATATATATTTATATATATATATATATTTACTATTAGTTGGAAATTAGTTACGGAAATGTATTTCAGACAAGTGTTTCAGCCATGAGAACTAACTGGTCTTGCGTATACAACCATCCTATATATCCTATCGCATCTTTCATTTTTGTGATTTCAGTGTCTCTTTTATGTTATTTTTGTCTCCTACAGAAAGTAAAATTGCGTGGGTGTTCCCACGTTCATGATGTTGTAGTTGTAGCTGTCTCCTGTACTCCTGTACACCCTTTGCCACTACTGACTACTGCCCCGCTGTGCAGCCCCTACATCATTTGTTTTATTTTATTTTTGTTTTTCTATATTTTGTTTTTTTTTTGTTATATATATATACAGATATATATATATATATATATATATGAATATGTAGTATTTAATAAATTATTAATTTTCGCTTGCTTAGTCGTTCGCCAGCCAGACACATAGACATATGACACAAGAGAGACGTAAATGAATATAAGTAAAAACACTGGGGAACAAAAAAAAAATAAAATAAAGAAAAGAAGAAGAAAATGAAAGAAAGCTTATTATATAAAAGTCAAGCGCAAAATGTTTTACGTGCGAGTAGCTTAGTCGAGGTGTGTGATTAACATACACACACACACACACACACACAGAACATCACATCTACCATATTATGATGGTTTGCCACAATTTTTGATTGAACATTATTGGGCTTATTTATGTAGCCGAGGTGGTGGGGATCGAGAGGATAGGGAGAGATGATGATGGAGAGACCAACGGATCGAGCGACGATAGAAATTCGGGCGAAATCCAAAAATATATTTTGATTTCATTCGTTTGAATGCTTGGAAAATTACTGAGCAGTCAATTTGGATGACATATAAAAGTGGCAAAGCCATAAAAACGATCAAAACAAGTCAAAACGCATTAACAATCAATAGTTAATGGCAATTTGCATGCTGCCTTAATTGATATATGTATCACCCAATAATTGTAATCACCCAATTATAATCACCCAATAATTGGGTCGAAACAGTTCAATTGGCATAGAAACTGGCTTTATCCGGTTAGGTACTGCCAAATACTTGAACAATACAATACAAGATACTCAGCCAAAAACTTTTTTTGTTTTGTTATTGTTGTTGCTTCAGATGATGTATTCTTAAGATATCTATAAATTTATTTGTTATGCTCTTTGAGACTTTTACCCTATACATAGTCCATGCACGTGATGTTGATACGGTTGAGAAATTCTATTCTCTTGAATTGTTATTGTTTGCTTTTATTTTCGTGGCTCTCGCAGGGTTCGTTAAACAAACATTTTCAATTGTTTTTTTTTTGTGTTTTCATTTCTTTTTGTTTTTTTCTTTTATATATTTATTTATTTATTTATGTTTTTTTTTTTATTTTTTGGCGGGTGGGGGGATTTTCTTTAAATGCTAAATACACACTAGAAATTCGCTGAAATTTCTGTTTATTGAATTGACAATTTGCTTATTTGTTGTTGTTTTCATTGTCGTTGTCGTTGTTGTTGTTATTGTTTTTGCTGTTGTGGTTGCTTTTTATGGCTGTTTTGCTCTATAATACGCAATGTGTTAACAGCGGAATGGAAGTGTTATCATGTTTACACGTGAACAACATTAAAAGCAAATGATTTAGTCAAATGTGATGAAAAGGAATTTTGAACATCTTCTATATATATTTGGGAATCTTAATAATTATATTGAAATAAAAATGTAAATTATTTTATGTTTTCAATAATATATCTATACATTACTTTTTACTTTTCTTTTACTTTTTCATGTAATATTTCCCTTGCTAAATTAAAGATATATATAGTACATACAAAATAGATATGCAAATTGTAGGCTGCATTCACATGTTGTTCAATTGTTGATTCATTCGAATAATTCAAAGTGTTTAATCACTTTTCAATCAACTAATGACTTCCTTTTCCTTCTTAAGAATGAGGAAATGTTAATTTCAACTCAACTAATTCAATGCCAGTTGACGTCACAGTGAGCATTCGCAGTTGATGCCCCTACATTCCTCTTCTCATCAATGTTACTTAGTGAATTGCAATCATAATATTATTATTACCATTACTTACAATTATTTACGAGTACAATTTCGCAACGATGCATTCAATGTAGTATTCCATGAAAATCAGCAGATAAAATACTTAAAGATATTAAACAGTTTGCCCACAGAGTACAATACAAATGTTTCAACAGATTCTTTGCTTTATATACATATGTATATACACATATATATGTATATATATATATATATATATATATATATATGAGTGTGGCAATGTTTTTATTTATTTTGCCAAATCACTTACTGTACGTATGCGTATTTATTTTTGTGTGTCCATTTTATTTCAGTTTTTGTTTTTTTTTTCCAAACTGACCCTCAAAGGGGTTGTTCTCACTTTGTGCGAAGTGGTTCCTCAACCTCAACCTTTGCAAAAATGTTCTTTGAGCCTTAAGTTGTCGTTCATGTACCTAAAGTATTTAAATATTATTTATTACAGTTGTCTGTGACTACAGATTGGATATAACATATATATTTATATATTTATATATGAATGTATTTCAGGCTGGTTTTTATCATCGTGAATTTTGATTAATGATATTGTTGTCGCTCTGTTGCTCTTACGTCGACACTTGCCTTGACCTTACCTTGTATAACGCCAGCTACAGCAATTTTTACTTTTACAATATTCAAGAAAAAAAAAACACTTCTTTTTGCGCGCGTAATTATAAATTTACCTATAGATCGTGATGTTTATGGTGGACTATTTTTAAAAATTTATTTACAAGCATTAAATATATCGTAAACCCAACTATTTAAATAAATTATGGAAAATAAATCGCAAATACGAGATGCGTGGGCGTAAATGAGAATGAGAATGAGCACGAGAACAAGAACGAGAACGAAAGCGTGAATGTGAACATGAACGAATACTGTCAGAGCTCAGTGTCTGAATACAAGTGCTAAACACTGTGGCCCTCATTAGGTGTGACATGTACTTGTCACACAGGGTCACTCTCAGGTCTCAAGACTTGAAAAAATTTCAGAGAAAGACTTGAAAATTGGTAACACTTGTGCCACTATTCCTACTACTTCCAGTTCCTCGTGTGCAAGTCATGTGCGCAATTTTTAAATAGCAGCAGCTGCCTTTGTCGTCAGTCCGTCTGTTAGTCTGTGTGTCTGTGTGTCTGTGTGTCTATGTGTCTATGCGTCTGTGCGTCTGTCCGTTTGTCTATTTAACACATTTAGAGTGCTACCATATATCAATATTGTTAACATGCAGAGGACGGGGCGACGGTACACGCCCATTTTGCTAAAAATATCCTACCGGCTCGCAGTGGTCTTTTGCGAGGCAATCAAAGAATTAATCGCGTTTATAAATACGCCAAACAAAAACAAAATCAATTTGCTATATAAACTTTATTTTGTTTCATTTCTTTCATTTTTGTCCGAATCGCTCATAAAAAATGGCAACACACGCAAGGCGTGATTATATTGTACAAATACATACATACATACTTAAACTACATGTATATGTTAGTTAGCATACATATGTATGTACATGTATATACATATGTACATACATATACAATATCTAACGTATGGTGTACATAGTATAGTTCCTATATAGTATTCTATATTATAATATTATTGTTTTATTTTATTTTATTTATTTTTTCTCTTGTTTTTTTTTTGCATTTGTTTTTGTTGTGGGCGCAACGGAAATTTTGTTTTACACTCGCTACTTATAATTAATTTTATTATGTTGTTGTTTTTAGTAAGCGTAAATGCGCAGAAGGAAGACTTTGTTAGAAAAGTGAACATTATTATTATAATAAATATGTAGAAAATGTTTATGATTGGTGGGGGAAGTCTAAGAATCTAAATTCAAAATATATTTAGTAATTTCTCCCTTTTCTCATCTTCAAAATTTCATATATTTTTTTTACTTAAAGTCCTCAAAAATACCTGCTATCCAGGGAAAATTTTATATTATTTTTATATTTATCATCCTATCTTGACAACAACATCACAGATCGTATAAATTTTCCAGATTGCCTTGCTTGCAGTACATTTTTCTCTCATTTCTGGATATGTTGGCGGCGTGGAAAATAATAAACAAAAAGGCAAAAAAGCAAAGTTATGAATCTTCCGCGAGCAGAAGATGTCATACCCTCTTGTTGTCTTGGGAAAAAACTTTTCACACAAACACTCAATTTTAGAACGATCTTTCCAATGTATTGCAGTGTATTAACAGGACTATATGTTAACATAATTATGTAAATTAACAGAGCTGCGCAAATTTAATTGAACTATGTTAACATATTGACATATTCATATTGACATATGAAGAAAGATAAGCAAATTAACAGAATTATGTATATTTCCAGCACATTAATAGCATTACATTATATTCTGAAAATATGCTTTAATTTAACATTTGAATTTGTGCAATTTCTTACTACTTGCTACTGTTCACCAGTTGTTTCATAGTGAAAATGAATTGATTTTGCCATGTTTGGCTCTGACAAGATCTGTATTTTTTTTTTGCGCTTTTAGTGGTAAAGGAAAATTAATTTTTTTTATTATAGCAATTTAGTTTTATTTCTATGAAATGTTTAATACAAAAATGTTTGATAATTCGTTTATTAAAATTATAAAAAACCAAATTGTTTTTTTTTTTTGCCGAAGATTTCATATCCTTGCAGTCTTAGAACTTAACTTAATTTTCGGCCGATTTTTCCTAAGGCAGTCACATTTATATGATGTGTATTTGTCGCCACTAAACTTAAATCCTGTTGGTTTTAGTCAGATAGTTTCAGCCTGTCGACGTTGATCAACAATTTGGTGTGCCCCACCTCTTAAGGAGCGTTACAATCTCCTGTCCATCTTAGTTTGTCTTCCAGACGGACAAACGCTTATGGTCCAATCGACTCGACTATTGATTCTGAATATATATATACTTTATGTGGTCTGATACATCTCTTTATGGGTACCTTTTTTTTTGGTACCATAGAATCATTATTTCCTCTATATCCTACGAGTATCAGGTATAAAAAAGCAAAACAAAAACAACAATGAGAAATTGAAGTAATTACCTGCTGAAAATGTAATGCCTTTCACAACAATTTCCTTAAAAAAAATCGTATACAATAGAAACTCGAAGAATTGCAAACAAATTTTGTTAATTGTAACAAAAGTTTTGTTGACCCAATTCGCTTAGCTATAAACAAATAGAAGGTGTAAAAAAGGTGTAAAAACAAGTGTACTTCAAAAATAAAAATAAACACAAAAAATATAAAATAAAAAAACAACTTATGTTTGTCTATTCAGTGTAAACTGAGAATTCAAGTGAATTTAGTATAATAATAATCTTAATATGTACAGATAGTTGGTGTAGGTCTTCGAGCTATGGTACATAAGAACATTTGGGTCTTAAACAATAATGCATTAATCAATATTTTATTTGCTTTGCCACATCAAAGATAAAGATAAAAAAAATCATCGGTTTGGCATCATTAACAATTTGTTAAAGTTTATATGATTGCAACATAAGGCAAAATCAATTGTATGTATATAAAATATATATGTACATATATACACGCATATGTATAGAGAGCACGCGTACGCGTTCCAAAGTATTATGAGTACGTATACGTAATGTACGGTAAAAGGGGGCCAATATAATTATTGCTTGGCCAGCTCAATTTCGTAGACAGTACGGCCGACGTATCTTCTACTAATACGTCGCGTCTCCAGAGTGCTACGTGCTACATTCGCGGGGCATTGCCAATTTATCATCATGTACACTGATTGTTGCAATACTTGAGCCCCAAATGAGAAGTCGATCCGTACGCGATCATATTGTGAGGCAGGCTACCTAATGTAGCATCCATGCGTGTCTTATTGGTATTATTTGTACAACAATAAAACTACAATTCGCGCGGCTGCTTGTATACACGCAGCAGCCCCAGTTTGATTACACACGCACACGTAAACATACATATAGATATGCTTATAAAATATATTTATATTTGTATCTGTACACTTGTATCAGTATCTTTCTCTCTCTTTGTGTGTGCGTGTGCGTATTTGTGTTTGTATATGTGGCACGCCGACCGACAGCGACTTGCCGATTGACGTCAGCAATGCCCCCAAAGTCGCACGCTGTGGCGGGCGGCTTGCCAAGCAGGCAAGCAGAGGGGCCGAGACCAAACCGAATTGGACCGGGACCGGGGCCGGGGCCGGGGCCGAGCCGCGTCGGGCCGTGCCGTGCCGGGCCGGGGCACAGTCATTTTGGCAGTCAGTCATACAATTTGATGCTGCGCCACCTTCCCTACACATTTTGTGTTTTATTCTATAAAAGAGCTTGCAACAATACGGATAAATATTTTATGTAGTTAGTAAAAATATAATATGTATTTTAAGTTTATACATAATATGATATTGAAAAGTGTTATCAAAGAGAAAAACATATTCATAAATACTAAATAATAATTGTATTTGAATAATTTATGAATAATTTTGATTTTATTTTGATATATTTAAATACTACATATAAGATCAGCTTGTATAATGATAAGCTTGTACAATGTCAATTATTTTTATAAGAAATATAACTGCAATATTACAGTTTTCATTTAAATAAAAGACAACAGATAGGAACTTGAAACCATTTACTATACAAAGAAGTGTACAAAATTGTCGGGTTTATAGAATAATTATCTTTCTTCTTTGTTTTTTTTTTTTTTAGCAGTCGTTGAGAATTTCTCATGTGTCGTGCAGGTCGATCTGCTGATGTCTATTGTTTTTATTATTCTTTTTTTTTTTTTTTTTTTTTTGGTATTTTATGCAACTGCATTTTACAATTGTCTGTCCATTTGCGCATCTGTCCGTTAGGGGCAATGTCTGTCTCACTTGTTGACCCACTGTTTGAATGGCCTTTCAGGCCATTTAAAACTAAAATTCTGACGCCCTTGTTTAATTTTAGCTCTCGCCAAATTGCATTACGCCAGTTAACCCTTTTGTTACTTTTGGCTTAATTTGTTACATCTATTCTTGGCCTGCAAAGTGTTTTTTTTTTCTAGAAAACATATACTTTTACTTATAATACATACACATAAAGTAGCGAAATAATTGTAATTGCCATAACTAATTTGTATGTACTCGCATTCGTAGGTTGAGGGCTAGAAAAAGTGAAAGTTTGATTTATGAGCACAAGCAGACCGCTTGGATTTTGTATCTTTTGTATATTTTGTTGATGGTTCTTAATGGTTTATAATTAGTTTAACACTCGAGCGCTTGTTGATTTTGAGGGGTACGTTTGTTTATTAGGGATTAGCAGCCCTCTGGCCCCGAGCCAATCAATTCTGGAACGGAAATAGACATTGAAGAATACAATATACAAAAATACAAAGTTGCCACCCATCTCACAATGTGTCCCCATGCTGGGGGTTAATGGGCTTCACAATGCTTAGATTCAGATTGGCGTATATTCTTTTTTCTCTCTCTCTCTCTCTGTCTCTTACTCGCTCTCTCTGGTTTTTTGCTTTTTATTGTCTAGCATTGTTAAGTGACGCAAGTCTATATATTATATCACGGCATTATATGATTGATCTAAGTGATAATTAGATTTCATTTAAAATATATATATGGCTAGTTTTACCTCGAATTAGATTTGTCTAATTAAAATGCTTAAGTTAAGAAGAAACGTTTTAAATGCTTATAAAAGATTAAAAGATTTAATTGATTTTTATTTTGATTATAATTTGTCTTATTTTCACTAATTTACTTCGAATTCGTAACATAGTATGAACTGTGATCCATCTTGTGATTATATAACATCATGTACATATACAATATATAATATTTTTTTGATCCATACGAAATTTGAATACAATCATAAATTATAAAAGTCAACCAACCCATGCGCTAACAAATGCATTTTTCACATACTTTTACCCAAAAATGTTTTATCTTCGTCTATAATTTGTCTGAAATCAAAATGTTTTTCTAGCTGTGTAATCAGCAATTCATTTTAAACGTCTCACAGCCTCCCACTTCATTGATGGGTACGCGGAGACTGTGGCGGAGGGGACATTCATTTTAAATTTGAACGAGTGAAAAACATTCAAAAGCAATTCACGCTAAAATTCATTTCATATCCAAATCACATCACGCCCTATAAATGTAGAGGTTTGCTTCCAGCCAGCTAGCTAGCTAGACAGGCAGAAAGAAAAAGTAAAGTGAAAGAAGAAGAGATTTCTGCAATCTTATTTGGGGAAAATCAAATGATTTTTCACGCTAGCTATAAATTTTATTTAATATTAAATCAAACGCACTTACTTTAGGTAGGCGGGAATCGACGAACATTTTCACTCACTAGCAATACGCAAATTCGTGAATTCCAAAACGCAGCAGTGACTAACAATATTTGCTCTGACGTCTTTGATCTTTTATATATATATATATATTATATATAGATATATGTATATGTATTCATGCAGTCGCGATCTGATACGATCTACGCAAATTCTGCACTAACTTTTCCTTCTGATTTGTCACAGACAATTTGGCGACAACGTTGTCTCACGTCGTGGGCGTGGGCGAATTTCTTTTCTCTGGCTAGCTCTGAGGGCTGTAAAAACAAAGCGATTTTCTATGTTTCTTTTTTTTTTAATATATATTTCGTAGTGAACGATATTAATAATTTTTTCCATGCCATATAAACAACAACACAAAATAAACATAAAAAGAATAAAAACCAAAGAGGAACATGCTAACATCAAAAGTTGGTTATAAATCATAAACAAACAAATAATACATGTGTTAATGTTATATAACTACAACTACAATCACAAATTATAATTTCCTTATATTCTATGTTTAATTAAGGCCATTTAAAGTGCCAAACTCTTATTACTGAACGGGTGTTTGGGGAAGGTGGGGCAATGGCAAATAAGGTGTGAACACAATTCCGTCGGGGCATCATACCAATGGCCCGTTGAGACCGGGCAGCTGTATTCAATAGCAGTTCAAGGATAGCCGCAGATTAAGTACTCTTCTTCTATGCAATGCTATTTTATTCGGCAGTTTATATATAATCATTAGTTTCATTGGCATTGAAAATATATTAAACGGTTGATTCGAGCATATTGAAGACCTAGGAAGCATCTTAAAAATTTCAAGCAGATTATTAAGTATTTGTAATATAATAAGTTTTAACGATTTCATATTGAATTCTTACTAACTTTGCCATGTTTCGGATTTCATTGAATCTTTCAGAGAAACGCTCGTTCTCCTTCCGCTTGCGTCGCTCGTTCGGCGATGGTGGCAGCACCAATAGCCGCAATAGCAACAACAACAGCAGCACTTGTACCAACCACAACAACCAGAAGCGTTGCAGCACACCCCTTACACCGACTAGCACCAGCACTGGTCGATTGGAGGTGCCAGGTGCATCGGTTAGCCGTCGCAGCAGCATTTACAAGAAGCCAGATAAGAACGATGGGGGACAAATACATTTGATACCCGACGTTGAACTGCCATTGATGACATTCGCTGATCAGTACAATATTGAGAAGACACTTGCCGAAGGATGTTTTGCCAAGATTCTGCTCTGCCGACATAGGCCAACTAATACAACGGTGGTCCTAAAAGCGGTGCATGCCGAATTGACAACGATCAAAGAATTCCAGAAGGAATTCCATTACAACTATGAGTTATCGCATCATCATCATATACTTAGCGCTTATGCAGTTGCTTTCCAGACCATGGATTATTATGTGTTTGCCATGGAACATGCGCCCTATGGTGATTTGGCCTCTAACATTGGGCCAAATGGTCTGCATGAGACGGCCTGTAAGTTGATTGCGGAACAACTCAGTTCAGCACTTGGTTTTATGCACTCAAAGAATTTAGTGCATCGTGATCTAAAAATTGAGAATGTTCTTGTGTTCACGCCAGACTTTGCGAGGGTAAAGCTATGTGACTTTGGTGCCACCACCAAGAAGGGTTTGTTGGTACACAAAGTGAAACATACATGGACCAGCTGTGTGCCACCAGAGCAGTTGGAATTGATCAAGAATGAGCGTTTTCAATGTTTGCCCATAAGTGACTCCTGGCAATTTGGCATCTTATTGTACAACATTTTAACTGGCAATCCACCATGGCAGTCAGCAGATTGGGTCAAAGATCAAGCCTATGCGAACTTTATGAAATATGAGCAACGTAAGACGACAAAAGTGCCAGATAATTTCCGACGATTTTCACCACGTTTGATGCGCTGCTTTCGCAAGTATTTAAGTCACGATTCAGAGGATCGTTGTAAAATTACTGAAGTGAACAAATACATGAAGGATCGCTGGGTAGAGTGTCGCATTTCGTCCTCCAAATCAGCCACGTTGATCTCACCAGGTCACCATGATCAGGACTCATGCATCTATCTGAACCAACGTGAGGGTCGGTTATCTGGCGATGAAAACAAGCTACGCTTCAAACGCATGATGTCATCCTATGGTCTGGATATTCCAATTGATCAGACAATGGTGCGACGGCGAGTTTGGGATTGGCTATCGACATGCGATGCCAACTTTGATCCTGATATTGAAAGCTTGCACGCTTTGGATATGGCACAGTAGACCGACGGACTTGCGGAACGTGAGTTTGAAAATCCAAGAATTTGTAGATCTTTGAGATCAATCATATTTCATACCATTTTAAACGAGAAGTTACTTCTCAAAAATTGCTATTTGGATCTAGTATGGTCCAAAAACGGAATATACTTTATAATGTAATATATAGACGAATTTTGCTATGCACATATGTAACTAAGTAGTAGGGGTTCTTAAGAAAAAAAAAGTATATACATATATAATATATAATATAAAAAAAAAATACAAAAAAAAAAATAAGAATGAAAATACGAATGTGTACGAGAAATAGTCTAATCCACCTAGAGCAAACTAAACACGTAAACACGGATAACTTTCCACTATTGTTACCTTTCTAGTCTTCCGCTACAAAATGTTTTTTTTAATAAGATCTGTATGTACATGTAGTTTTATATATCTTTATACATATATATAAACCAATTTATTGTGTGATGTATGCGTTATACTACATTATGTATTCGATATTGATACCAATTACTGCAATTAAGTAGAACTTAAAGTTAAAGTTATATATATATATATAATATAATCCGTACGATTATATAGTATAATATAAAATATGACCAATTATTAAATAAGTGTTGTCTAACGAGTATGTGTATGAACTATATTTTATTACTTAATATATTACTTAACCTCACATAAGTTTTGGGTAGTTATTATGTACCTAAGTTTATGCTCTTTCTATGTATGATAGACTCTACTCTCTGTACACTACCCTTTTATCTTGTACATATATAAAATATTATCTATGCTTATTATTTATATGATTATTATACTTATTACATAAACAAGTTACAGACAATTGTACACCAAATACACAAATATAGAAATGTAAGCTGTGTTTTTATCAATATATAACTATATATATCGCAAAAGATTTTTAACTCAATTCAATGTATTATTTATAATTAAGTGCTTTTCAGATGATCTTTAAGTAAATAGAAGACATATATAATATATAGTTTGAAAGCCTTAAAAGCGTCAAGCATTTGGTTTTTCAGAATAAAGAATAATTTGGTAGGAATTGAGGAAACTCCTTTAAATTATAGTACTCGAATTATTTGAATATAAATGAATATTTTTATGTTATCAAGTAAACAAAATTAAATTGAAATTCTTTAGTAAATCAGATTTTTCATTATAATATTTATTTTAAATTTCATTAAAGACCCATGACATAGTGGGAGAGTTTATTGAGTTTACACTATCTTTATAAAATTCTGCTGATGCATAGACGCTGTCCACGATATTACTTGAGCTCGTAAATGATTTTCCAAGGCAAAATTTCCAAAGAAATGTTTTTTTCTTTTGTTTTTAGCAATCATAAAAATTGCGCAAAACTAACAATCTTTTGTTATTTTGTTGTCCAATGTGGCACATTGTTTAAAAAAAAAATCCATGATGGCAAGCAAAACTGACGATAAATATTTATTATTGGACGCATTTAATTATTGTTATTTTTTTTGCCTCAATTTTATCTATTTATTATTGTTTAGATTTTGTACATAGTACACAATTATGCGGCTAGTATAGATCTTAAAGGTTTTTTTTTATGGTTTTTCATTAATAGTTTGTCTTGAACTTACTCTATTTTTGAAGGTTGACCAGCTAATGGCGTGAATGTCGACGGTCAATGGCAATAGCATTGCTAAAACAATAGATGAAACATTTATGAATGAATTTCTATTGTTGTTGTTGCTAGTATTTATTTTTGTTGTCATTGTTGGTTTGTATTTGCTTCGATGTGGACACAGACACAGGATGTGACGCTGTCGTAAATCTGTCTCTAATAAACACAACCGAAGGTTAATAAACAAAAGGTGAACTTGCTGCTGTTTGCTTTCTCTCTGTGTGCTGCTGTTTCTTCATCATTTCATTTCATTTTTCGTTCTTAATTTTTCGTATCGATCAATTGCTTTCAAATTGAATGTTGCTAATAATTCGATTTGAAGTAAGTCAATAATAACGAGGGAGAAGCTAATTAATTGATTTAACGTTCATTTACCTGTAGTTAAACTTGAGTTCAACTTGTAGCACGTGCTTCGTAGCTTTTCATAGATTTTGTTTATTTTACATTTTAATATAAATAAGAATAAAATAAACATTCAGTTCAAGCAATTTTAATTTTTGATGTATTTATTTTTGTTATAATGCCACAACCAACGCGCATGTTAACACTTAAAGAATTTTATGTGAAAACTCAAATAAAAAGTAAAAAAATATAATCCTATTAATAGTTAATCACATAATCTGCATATTTCCATGACACGCGCCATGTTAGGACCATCAATTTGTCAACTAAAGGCATTGCCCTTTGCCAAACTGTTGAAAGTCACGAGTTCGTAACTACAGATACGCGTACTCGCACTTGTTGAGATAGTTTTTGCGGATCCGCATTTATGGATCAATAAATATACAATTTATCCGATTTAATTAGTTTTTATTGGTGTAAAACTGTCCGAGATGCAAAACATGTTGTGCCTTGCGCATAAATTAAAACAAATCGTACAAAAATAGGTTTTTACGATGCCGCCAAGGCGTCAACTCATCCAATTCTAATAATTTACGTCGCGTCGCCTATGTGAATGTTTTCCAATTTTCCACACGGTCGAGTCGTCTACTCGTAATTTATGAGTCGCATTTGTCTCTCTTTTTTTGTTTTTTCATTTCATTATGGAATTACGACTTTCGAGTAACACTATGCGACAATATTGAAGAACATACATACATCCTCAAAAGTATGCCACAAAATAATTTCGAAATGGCAAACAAAATGAGACAACAGATGAGGACAAAGCGCCGCCTACTTACCTTACTCTATTCTCAGTGTATACATACGCCCATAACTGTTGAAAGATTATTGTTTTTATCCCATATATATAGATCTCTCGTATATATAGAATATTATCGCTGTCATATGTACTAAATATTCATTTTGTCTATATTTAAAAATAGATTTCATTAATGTGGGAGGCATCTGCTAAACTTCTGAATATTTTTAGTAAATAAATATTGTATGTAATACATTTTAGATTTTTACTCTAAGCGTCTCCTGTGATATATTTTACAGTTTTCAATTACCGAATTGCCAAATCGTGTAATTTTTTATAATATTATTTATATTTACCAGATATAAATGCGACTCAAATTTATAATTAAAATTTTTTAATACCTTCCCTTGTTATAGTTACTTATAGTTCCACTTATGTAGATGGTACATACCTTTTATGGTAAATCAAAAAATCAAACAAATTTAACATTTACACGTTATGAATTTCGAAATTGTTTCGAATAATTAATTTGCGAATGTGCTGACGCCATCTGTTTAAGATATTTTTGCAGTGTGTTGAATATTTGAAACACGCTTAAGAAAATGCATAAATTAGGATACGTGTATATATATTTTGATTCTCCCACGTTCTGTTTATTAGATGCAGTTGTTGTGGTGGCACATGTCCGGCTGCATTTCGTCTATGGTCTGCGTTTTGGTAATGTGGAACACAATACGACAATTGCAGGCTGCTTAGTAGCTAAACAAGTTCAAAGCACTAAATGTCTAAGAAGCTGTCTAAAATTTACATTTATAAATGATTTATATGTGTGTGTGTGCATTCGTTTGTGCGGGTGTGTTTGTGTAAATGTGAGTATATATAAAAATGTCTATAAAAATTATTTGCGATAAATCATAAAAAACTCATGAAGAATTGCAACAGTCGAAAATTCGTACAAGATCAAGGCAAAGTGAATCCACCGATCTTCAGCTCCTCAACTCCAGTGAATGCGCATACGATATGTATATACATACATACATACATACATACATATATCTATATGTATTTAGTATATTCAGGCTGATTTGAGTGGTATATGCTGTTTGATTACCTATAAGAAAAACAATATTGAATGAATGAAACGTTGGCTATATAAACATTTGTAATTTGTTTGCCATGCTGTTTACAATTAAATACTAATAAAAGCGAACAAAAAATCAATTAAGACGCGTGTGAAATACGTCAGAGTACTTCTAATTTTAGGTAAGGCAGACTAGCCGCTTGTTTTTGTTTTCAATCGATCGACATCTATTTATATCGGGGGCGTGAACTCACTAACTGGCTAACTGACTATCTGAATCATCGGGTCAAAATATGCCGAATACTCAAATCGACAGACAACAGCCGCAGGAAATGCGTTTTTCCGCGTAAAGAAAACTCAATAAATGAAATGAAAAAAAGGAACACGCAAATCCAAACAAATTAAAGGTAAATCAATAAAATTAGTTATCTATTTTAATGGCGTTTTAACTAACCTCAGAACACATGTTCTTGTAGATTTCATCGGTGTCCCATGGACCACGTTCGGGTAATGCTATTCCCCGCCTACGCAGTTCCTGCACGCAATCCGTTAAGTCGAATATGGGCAATGGATCGATACTTGCCTTAGCCACCTTCGCAGATAAATACTCAACATAATGTGTGCTGTAAATAGTATTCAAAATCGAAATGGAAATTAAATCAGAGTTGTAGTGAAAATATGACGATAATTAAGTTTCAATGACCTACCGACACATTCCCGCATGTTTCTCTGGTACTTCGCTGTTACAGACTGTATCCACTAGACCTTGTGGCGTTTCTTTTTGCAGGGGTATAGGACAACGTGATAATGCGCGGGCATTTGTTGAACTGCTTGGCTCATCGTCTAACTGAACAGGTTCTATATCGAATTTGACCTTATGTTCCTTTAGCAGAAACTGCAGCTGTGCAGGAATTTTGTCACGCAAATAAAATAAACAATTGCGCGGGTGATGAGCATGTAAACCCAATTTCGCACAGTAGGGTGAAATATTGCACTTGGCACCCATCATAAAGGGTCGTGCACAACCATAGCAGAACTCAAACTTACACTGGGTACAAGTGAAATGCATGCAGCCGCCCCTGGAAGAAATAATGAATAATTCCAGACGAAAATAATTATGAAATTCTAAAGAAATTTACCTTGCTAGAGAGTAACGGAATTTACATTTTGGACAATCGATTCCATTCTGCGCCAAATGTTCCTGTACTCCTTGTGCTTGAAGCTCAGGATCATTTTCACGCTTCCATTCCAAGTAAGCATCACAGCTTGTACCCTCATGTTGCTTTTCCCAGGGCTTGCGGCACTGAGCACATGTCACGGAACCACAGTCGGGACATATTAAACGTTTTTGTTTAGGTCGTGCAAAGAAACCCGATGAGCATTGGATGCACCACTTAAAATTCGGATCTTGTAGCAATGATCGATCGCGCAATTTACGTTGGAAAAGTTCATGTACATCGTTGTCCAAAATATTTTTAAGAAAAATATCCAAATTGGAAAAGTATTCCAAATGCTCGTCCTCATGCTCAGTCATATTACTTAGTTCGGGAAGCTTACAGAACGGGCAACTACAATCATTGATACTGCGGTCTGTAATCTATATTTAAAAGAATAATAATATAAAAAAATAAATATGAATATATAATAGAAATATATATTTTGTTTGATTTAGTCTTTTTTCTCAAAATAATGGAATGCAACTTTATTTGTTTTTAAAAAACTGGTTTACACTCTACTAAAAATATAATAACTACAATCAGTAAATATTCAAAATCTCGAATGATAGATTAATTACGTACCTGTACAGTAAAATAGGTTTTGGCACACTGTTTGCAACACTTGTGGATGCACTTGAGCATTGAAACAATCTGATTCATTGGATACGTGTTCATGCATAATTCGCACTCCTGCTGCAACATAGATATGGCCTGATCTAAATCTGAGCATTCCTTAGCGGCCCATAACGCAACATCTTCCTGAAACTTCATGTTGACCAAAGTGGCAGCAATTTGAGCTTCTGCAATGCTTGTCACCAACTGCTGTTCAACATATTTTCGTGCTAGTACCTGGAAAGTAATTATTAAAAGATACGTCAGATATTTACTAAGCTGATATTCATAGAGATTTACTTACCGCTGGTTCCTCAATAACAATCTCCTGTACACTGGGATAGGCACGAAATACGGGTATGCTGAGTTTACGCTTTAATAGTTCTGACTTTAGGGGCTCAGCCAACTGCTCCTCTTCCTCCTCGGTGGCGGAAGTCTCATAGTCATCATCGGAAAAACAAGTTTCGTGATATTTTTTTTTCGGTATTCGTGGTTGGGATCTTGGCTTCAAAAGAGCATTAACCATAGCAGCAGCTCCACTTGTACTGGGACCATCCAGAGGAGTTTTTGTGTTGAATTTATTAATGGCATCATTTAAAGTTTTTTTATTAGTTGGACTACTCTTTAGGGGCACCCGACTGCTTGTACCAGATGTATTATTTAACTGAGTTTGTTTCTGTAGATACTCTTGTTGCATGCGTTTCACAGAAGATATACCCATTGGCGCAGAGAAGGACTTCGAACGCATTGGCAATTTTTTTGGGATTGCGTTGGGCTCTTTTGTAACTTTTGGTTCGTTTATAGACTTGGTTACGTTAGCAGAGTTGGGTTCGCTTGTTGATTTAAGTTCATTTGTAGACTTGGGGTCGCTTGTAGATTTAAGTTCGTTTGTGGGCTTGGGTATTTTGCTAACCAAGGATTTTGACTTTGGTGTGGTGCTAGTTAAGCCGAGAGGGTTGGAAGTACTTGGTTCCTCTGACTTATTGGTTTTTGATACAGTAGGACTTGATTGGTTATTTGGTGATATATTTTTCGGCTCTTCCAAAACTACTTCACTTGGAGGTTCCAGTGGGCGGGATTCAGAATCAACTATGGGCGGAAAAGGAGTTATTGGTAGACCAATTGGTTCTTCTACTTGCGGGGTTGGTTGGACATCAGTTAATACAGCTTCCACTTGTGCATCAACGGATAGACTTTCGGAATTTGCACCGATGGGTGCGCTTATATCATTTTTATTGGATTTAATTGAATCGTGGACTGCGGCCTCTTTTGTTACAGTATTCTGTTGCGTGCTGTTCGGCTCAATTCTGGATATGTCAGGAGTATGTGCCCTTTCCTCAACTTGTAATGCTGTAGAGGGAATAATATCAGTTTCTTCTCTATCAGTTTCATGATTTGTGGGCGTGACAGATGACGTGGTTATGACTGTATCAAGCGATAAAGTTGGTTCATCAGGGATAATAATTTGTAATTCATCTTCATCATTTTCATCCTCTTCAATAATATCTTCGATTTCTGTATAATCCTCGTCGGCATCTACCGCTGCACCGCTGGAAGCATCTTCAATATATGATGCTTGTTCCTCATTATATGTACCCTCTTCCTCACCTTCACTATCATACCAGTCTTCTTCTTCTTCGCCCTCATCATACTCATCAGAATAATCTTCTGAGTAGTCCTCATCTGTTGATTCAAATTCATCCATACTGATTTCATCACGCATTTGTTTAATTAATCTTTGAGTATCCTCGACTAGCTCACTTAGATTCTGTTTAGCCGGATCTCCGGAAGGGATGAATTCTTTGAGAACCATTGGATCTGATTCTGAATGACTTGATTGTGAGCTCATTGTTGCACTGCTAACAGACTTTACCAAATCAAGTTCTTGCTCAGGCTCTTCATCATTTATTACGAGCAGGACTTCACTTTCAGGTGACTTCGGTGGATTTTCCTCACTTTCTAAACTATACAGTTCCGAGTCGGAAAGAGATTCATCGTTATGTCGTATCTCTTCCGTGCTGAACTCTTTTGCATCTTCAAAGATTTCTTCTATCTCATTAGATATAGCATTTTGGGGTTGAGTTGTTGGTTCTTCCACTGAGGTTGTCAGTTCAATCACATTATTTTCTTGAATTGGGCTAATTGCAAGGTCCTCAGATTTCATAGATTGCTCCGAGTTCATAATATTTATATCATTCTCTGGTGTAATTATAGTTAGCACATTTTTTTTGCCCTCATTTCTTACACTATTTAGGCTCGCTGTTCGAACAGGAATCTTTGAAAAATGCTTGGGACTACGCTTATTATTCATTAAGTCTGGGGAATTTGTTGGAATTGGTTCAGCATGCAATTGGGTGTTTGTTGATTGAAATGAGTGTTCATCTATATCTCTAGTAGTTTCGGTTTTATCTACAGCTTGAGAATTAATTTGAAGAAATTCCTCGCCGATTTCATTATTGACACCACTAAATTTAACCTCATCTAATTCATTATTAGTCTCAGTTATTTCTGAAGCTTGCAATAGCTCTGTATTTCTCTGAAGAAATGCAACTTCCGGACTAAAATTGATTTTATTGACCTTATGAATAATATTAGGTGGTCTCACAACTACAGCTTCATTATCCATTTTTACTTCATCTGGTATAATTGTTGATTTCGTTCCGTCAAATGTTTCTAGTATTTTGGACTCTAATATTTCTTTCATATCATTTACAGCTCCCTTGTTTTGAACCTGTTCATTTTCAACTAACTCACTTTTCTTATTTTGTTGAATAATTGTTCCCTGATTATTAGGTAATCTTTTTCGATTTGAAGGCTTCTGGCTTTGATCCCGTGATCTTCCTTTCTTTGTTAACTGTGATCGTTTACTTCTACGCATCGCATCTCTGCTAGTACTAGGCTTATCATTAGGATCGGTTTCCATAATAGATGTTGCCTGGGTTTCCTTTTGGAGTTCATCTGTTATAGGGGCAACTGTAGCTTCACCTTGTGTAATAACTGTTAATGTGACTTCGCTTATCGTTTCAACTGTAGACTCAGCTTTTTGTATTATTGTATTATTTTCATTTAAACTTTCGTGGTTTATTTTAGATGGCGTCAAATCTTCAACTTTGTTGTTTACTTTCTCGGGTTCAATAACTTTAACCGATGCATGTATCATGGGTAACTCTGCACTCTGAACTGTTGAAGCGTCTTCATTAGTTTCATTAATTTCATTAATTTCAGTCGCTGAGTTTTGTAAACTGCTCACTGTTTTCAATGGACCTTCGGTTTTTTGGGTTACAACCTCAGACTCAATTACTGGTTGAACTTCTGCAAGCTGTTGGAAAGTTTCATCCACAACTTCATTACCTGAATTTTGTGTACTGTTTGCTTGCATCTGGTGTGTTACTTTATCAGAAATATTCTGCTCTGGCAAAGGTTCAGGTTTTGGGGCCATGTAACTCTTATAAATAATATGATCTGCATCTTCCAAGCTATCCGCCTGCCATTCTAAATCATGAAACCGTTCCATAGCTCGGTCGAACTCTAGTTTAAAGTTAGCAATTTCCGTTGCATATATGAAATTTGGGGGCAACTCTTCATGTATTAACGCATCCCTTAGGTTTGGCTTAATAAATTCTTCCATGATATATACTTCGGGATCTGGCGGAGGTGTTGGATCTTTTTGAATAATATCCTCAACTACAGTTGTGGCAACTGCGGCAGCAACTTCTTGAGGTTCCATAAGTTCCTGCTCGACTTGTTGTACTAAATTTGGTACAATATCTTGAATATGTTGCCAGACAAAGTTTTTAACATCGTCGCTGGATCTATCATTTGCTGAACTCGGAGATTTTATAGTGTTGATGGGACTTTTGGTAAGAATTCGCATAACTTCAGGATCTGTTTCATATTCCTGATCAGGTTTACCCTTAAAAGTTTCTAGCATTGTTTCAATTGAACGTAAGACTTCTTGATTCTGCTTAGCATGATTTTGCTCCATATTACCAATAAGTATTTCAAGATTCTTTAGAGTACTATCCTCCAGTTGATACGGACTTGGTGTAGCATATATTGACTTCGTAGGACTCTGAGTGTCATCCCCGTACAAAGTAGCAAATGGATTGGCAAGGGAAGAATTCTCATTATTCGGCATTTGAAAACAATCCAAAGCGTGAGTGTTTAGAAACTCATGAATATCTATAGAAACATGAGAAGAGTGACCAAGGAATTATGAATAGCGTATGCGGATATGGATGATACGAACTATAAACTAACCCGATTTTGTATCTATGGCTGCACTTTCATTTTCCACACCGTTAGGTGAGCCCCAGATACGCATTAAAAATGGTTTGAGTTGTGTGCGATTCAATTCCAGCAATGCTTGATCAACATTACCTTGATGAGCTGTCAGCGCGTTGACAATATCTTCACTCAAAAAGTTTCCCTTTGCAGCAAGTTTCCGATACTTTTGCTGTCTCTGCTGAATACAATCGGCCACAGCTTGCCATACATTTCCGCCAGAACTTCTTAGGGCGTCTCGAGCCTCGTTTTGCGATATAGTTCCAATAGTGTTCTCAGCTCTCTCCTGACCGTACTTCGTTGATAGGCTCTGTACTGTTTGAACCAATTTATGCCAATTTTCACGTAGCCATTGAATGGGATGTGTGTCGGGACCGCAGTATTTCAAAGCTGCTTCTAATTCCTCCACTGAAAATTTATATAGTTCCAGTTCTTTCAATATTATATGCATTTCGATTTCAGGATCTCGTGCTGGCTCATGTTTATAGCCCCCCGAATCATAGGGTAGATCAAAGGGAGATGATGTTTGCTTTAATCGAAAAGAAATAATTTTTAAAATAAAAATATTTATAATAATATTATTTAATATAATATAATATGCCTTACATGTTGCAGAGTTTTCAGGTCATTTATGAAATTCGGACGTCGTGTTACTTGAACAGTATTCATTATATTTGAGGCGATTTCAGAGTTATATCTCAGATCGTTAGAGCTGCGATACCTTTCATTTTCCTGTGCTAGCTGCGAACTGCTGCGATAGTAAGGTTTTCTTTCCATTTTAATTGGTTCCGGCGTCCTATAACGCTCCTGAACCAAAGGCTGTACCACGGATTGGTGCACTGCGGGTTGCACCATAGGTTGTACAATAGGCTGTGTCTCAAGTAGTTGCTCCTCCTTTTGTGTAACGAAAGGAAGTGCATCATAGGTCTGCAAACAAAAGCTATGAAACTCAAACTATTTGATTTTGTGTGATTTTCATTTACTTGTGTGGATATGCTTTGCGGTGGTGGTGAAGTTCCCATTTCACGTGCCTGTCGATTGGCATCTTGATTGGATGGAATCTCTCTTGGCGGTGTACCGCCGCAACCTGTTGATACTTTCTGTGCTTGTTTAAGGACCTGTTCCGCCTGTGCCTGTATGCTCTCATCCAATGTATTCCATATATTCTCAACGGATTCTGGAATGGTATGGATGAGAGCTTTAGTAAGACTGGGTGGGGGACTGACACAATAGGTACCAATGCAATTCAAACAAAACTTCAATGGTGTTTAGTTGGACTTGATTTGTTGTATTTCAATTCAATAAATGCGTTAATTGTAGGACTTAGGCTTACAGTTAATACACACTGTTAATATTAGTATAGTGTAGTACAATGTTTGAGTCTGCAATGTTGAGATATTTTGAATGGATTGGTTGTTGCGTTCAGTTCTTGGTACCCTCGAAAAATGAGATTTTCTTTTGTATCCTACCTTTGTGAATAAAGCCCTTAGCCAGCGAATTATCGGATTCATTTTCCGAAGATGTTTTTAAAGTCGATTTCGTGATTGTCGATGGTTTTTTAATAGCGCTCGTCGTGGTAGTACTCGTTGAAGTTGTTGCTTCTTTGGATTTAACTTGAAATGATGACTCTTGCCTGCCATTAGTTACATTTGGAATATTATTAAGCTCTAAGGGTTTTGTTGATTTCATAGAACTTTTTCGCTTCATCTCAGGCTTTGAGGTCGATGAGGAAGTGATTGCTGAGCTCTTTGTCGAAACAGGTTCAGTAGTAGTCTTCACAGCTGAGGCTTTGACTTTCGTTGGCGGCTTGCTTGGTGTCTTACAGCATATGGAGCAGATTTTAATGTTTGGCTCATTCACAAATGTGCAGAATTCGCATTCCCATTCGTGATCGGGCGTGGAGGGTGGTGGACCAAGCTCGTCCTCCTCTAGTTGCTCTGGTTCGACTGTTGCATTCGCAGTTGATGGAGCTTCGGCATTTTCTACTTCAGCTTCACTTTCTGATGTTGTAACTTCCTCTACAACTTCTTCATATTCGGATTCACTTTGGTCAGCTTTATGGGGTGGCGCAGTGACTTTTGGAACAACAGCCGCGGCCTGTGTGTTTTCGTCTTTCATTTCTGGCTTTCTTTTGGCTTCAGTTTTCTTTGACTTCTTTTGATCCGCCTCCTGAAGCTTTTGTTGAATTTTAGCTTGGACCAATGCCCGTGCACCCGAACCTTCCGACTCAAGATCCGAGTAAATACGACTAGTCTTGGGCGGTTCCACCTGGTTCCTTTTCAATGTGCCTCCACCGCCACCAGCGTTGGGGACAGTTGATTCGCGACGATCGGGCAACCATTCACTCTGCACTGATTTTGCAATTGACGCACGACGATCGCGCAATTTATGTTGCCTCGATCCGTTTTGGCGCTGCTCTCCATCGAATTCATCATTTCCATTGTTCATAATTAATTGCGAAGCACTGGATAGACGTCTTTGTCGCTGCTGAAGCTGATGCTGCTGATGTGAGCGCGAAGCACTTGTCATGCCAGAACGATTAGATACCAATGAGCGACGATCATCCTGATCGGAATCTTCATCATCGGTCAATTCATCATCCACATAGCTGCTGCGCTTGCGTCTTATTGTTAATGATTTTCGACTGGGAGTTGGCGAGGCAGCGTAACGTGCACGTGAAGTTGCTCGTGAGGCGGCACTAGGAGGCATACCCATAACACCTAAACATTGAAAACAGAGATATAAATGAATAAACAATAGATTGATGAAACAATCAATTCTTGCGATACATATCCAAGCAAATAAAATCTTTGGTAAGGTTAAATAAGATCTTACCTGGATGCATAACTGGATATCCGCCCGCTCCTGGATACATGTTGGGCATAATACCACGCTGTGTCATGAAAACAGGAGGCGGATAGTGGGGATGCTGTTGCTGATGCGGCATGTAACCTGGGCCCATATTAAGCGATAGATTCGAGTGATTAAATTGCTGTTGTGAACCAAAGTGTGACCAATCATCTGGATGAGCTTGATGATGTTGATTATGATGAAGTGGCCAATTGCCATGCTGTTGATGACTCTGACAGCCAGCACAGTTTAATTGTGCCATGGATTGTGCCTGGAAAGAGTAATCGGACTCTGTTAATTGTACATATGCATTTATATTTGAGCCTCAGTTTAAACTCACCTGTTGCCTGCGCTGGTTGGCAAGCCAGGCGCCACCGTTTTGTGTCTCGGACAGTGGTCGTCGGTTGAGAGTATTCAAATTGAACACTGACGTGCTCATTTGACGGCGTTGAGCAACTGCTGCCTGTCGTTGTTGTTGTTGGAACAACAAGGAATTGTGAAAATTATGTGAGTCATCCGATAGATCAAAATGCGATGAATTCAAACCAGATGACATGCTGCCGGAACGAAAATGCGAGGGCGATGGTGAAATGTTTGACCAATGCTCGAAGTTGGCGCCGTTCGGCAAATGCTGTTGTGTAAATGTACAGAGAAAGAAAGAGGCGAAAGACAGGGACAAGAGACATGGACAGAGACGCAGACGAAAACGAAAACGAAGACGATACGATACATTGATGAGGGGAATCTCGAAACAAATTACTGGGTAATCACATATACATACCTGCTCGCTTCCGACAGCTGATGAACTGGCAGATGTACCAAGTTCATGTTGTGCTTTCTGCTGGCGATAACGTTGTTGCAACTGTGCCATACGATCCAGTGTGGCATTCGCTTTAGTCTTAATCTTCTCCAGCTGTACAGATGGTGGTCGTTGGATAGTATCAAATACTGACTTGGGCGTGCCGGATCGCGAAGATCCACCACCCTCACTGGGTGCAGGCCTTGGTGGGTCCGGCAACGGCCGATTGTTCATCGGAGGCATACCAGGAACTGATGAGGTGTTTCCTATACCTCGCCAGCCACCTAGGGACTTATGCGAGGGCGTAGGCGAAGGCGGCGGCAACATCTGTAAGACAGTTTTGGGTTTTTGGATTTTGGGTTCCGTTTCGGTTGGCATTTATTTAAAATAATTTGATGTTCTTGGACGGCCAGCATAAAGGTTTATTGTTGTTTTTGATCTTGTTTTATTAAAGCATTTCAAATCAATTACAAAACGGTTACTAAATAGATAGAATGGAGCTAATGGAGCTACGCTGGCTGGTTTTGGAACTTGTACGGAGTTTGTATTTTTTTGGTTTAAGAAATCGTGCAGTGGCGTACCTGTTCCTTACGTCCCAAAAACGGGGTCAATAGACCACGTTTACTGCGTCTTGGTGGTGCAATTGGTGGCGTAGCGCCCGCTTGAGCTTTTGGTGGTATTGGTGGTATGCCCTGTTCCACGGCCTAAAATAAGCATAAGATATTGATTTGGATCTTCTGTGAAGATATATTCTATTGGAAGTATACAAACCTTACGTATGTGCTGCTTACGTTTCGGATGTTTATGAAACATGTCATCGCATGAAGCGCAAAAGATTTGACCAGCACACTCGGCACAAGTCACCCAAGGATTCTGGGAGCCACACAATGTACATTTTAGTTTATTGTCTGAAATTTATATTTATATTGTAAGAAATTGATTTAAGATTTTATTTCTAAATTACAAACTATTAGAAAATACTTTTACATACCTGGAGTTTTAATTCTTATCTGTGTTGTTTTCATAGGTTCATTGGAGTATTGTTGATTGGAAAACTCGATTATTTCATAGTCGGGCTCAGGGGTATTCTTTGACTTTGGGGGCAACGATGGCACCTTGAGCGCCTTGCCATTGCTTGTTCCATTGCTGTTTGGTGGCGGTGGCGGAGGTTTAGGTCCAATGCGTTCGTTTGCCTCAGTCTAAAAAAAGTGTGATTTATATTTATATGCATGTTTATTTGATCTTATAAACTTTTCTAGTCGATTCTAGTTCATCGACTACTCACCACCCAAGTAGGCATCGTACGCGTATTTCTATTGAGCAGCTGTGGTGTCGTCATCTTGATCGTTGTCTGCTCGTTATGCTGCTGCTATTTTATATTTATTGAGTGTTATGTAAAAAATGATTTAATAAATCCGAAAGAAAAGTATAATATTTAACGTTTTTTATATGTAGTAGATACAGAAATACTTTGGCTTATGAATTTCGTCGTATGACAATAATTAAGCTTATAAATATTAATATTTCCTTTATTATTATTTATTTATAATGCTACAACATGATTTTGGCTTATGGCCCAAAATATTATATATATACATATATATTTCCGGTCATTCTATGTGCGTGTCCGTTTGTGTGTGTATGTGTGTATTTTCATTCGTCCTGGCACTTCAAACGACTTCATATACAATTACATATGAAGAACTGTCAAAATGATGTATGCATACATAGTACGCACTTACTATATATAAATACATATTTTTAGCATGCTCACCTAGTTCCCTAGGTAAAAACTTAATGCAACGCAAAAATCTAACAACCAAACGCCGCCAAAGTTGTTCCACGAATAAACCGTATAAATATAGGCCAAAAATTTTACATTCAAAATATTTATGAAATGACAACGAGATCCGTTTAACAGATACTCAGTATAATTTTCCAAATACGCTTGTATTTTTATGGGGAAATTTATAAATAATAGTTATTATTCAAACTAAATTTATACATAAACGTTATTTATGCTGCTGACAATAATATGCTGGAAATTTTAATTGTGAATTTTAAGGAGGGTAACAACTTTAGAGATTTGTACTTATATGTTAAACATAATTTGCATACGAAAATCTCACAGGGTATTTTTGCTGCAAAAATGTGCAAATTTTGCTGTTATTTATTTATGAAACGTTGCGAAGCAAGCCAACGGAATAATTTCTGTGACTCAATTAGCCAACGCTGACAGCATGGCTAAGTGAAATATAAATGTAAAAGACATATAGATAGAGAAAAAGAAAAGAGAGTGAGAGTTTAAGATAAAGTGTGTGAGAAACTTAAAGAGAGAAAAAAAGTCAAAAGGCAAAAGAAAGAGTGAACAAGTCAAAAACAGAAGAGAGAGAAGAGTAAAAAAAAAAAAATTAAAAATAAGATGTTAGAAGAATTAGAGAAGATTAAAAACAAACGAATATAAAAAAAACATTTTAAAATATAAAAAAAATTTAGACTTTAAATGATAAATTTATGATGTAGAAAGTTGTAGTTAAAGGGAAGCGATATTCCCATTAGTTTTATTTGTGACTACAATATAGCATAATATATATATTTTTATGCTATATAATTTAACTTTCTATTTTTCATAATTTATTTTAATTTCTTTTCATAACAAGACAATTGTATTTATCCTTTTAAATATATTGAAGTCATTTTTTAATATTTCTCTCTTCTATATTTTATTCCATAAAACATCTAAATTAATTATTTTTTTTATATCTTTCTTTCTTCATTCTTTCTTTAAAAATTTTCCTTGATATAAACAAGAGCGAGAGAAAGAGACGGTGAGAGTCATTGTAAAAGAGTAAAAGAGAGAGGGAGGAAGAGAGTGAACTTTTCAAATATGTAAGATGTGTGTAGGGTATTTGCATAATATTTCTTATACCTATTTCCTAATTGAACGCAAGCAACGCAAACTGCATTCGATGGCGTCTACTACAATAATCTACAAACAATATAGGTATATGTGTGTACATACTATCTACTCATACATATACGTTTGTATAAGCATATATAAATATTTGATTGTATGTTGACCACTGTGTTCTCCTTTTGCTGATTCGTTGTCGTTGGCAGCTTCAAGTGGCTGCTGCCCTGGGAGATGCACACACAATCACAAACATAGTATACACTTAGGCACACGCACACAGTCGCACACGAACGAGCGCAGGAACTATTTTTAAATATTTTTTTTTTTGCCTTCTTGATAATTGTCTAAATTTGCGTCTATTTTTTTGCACAATTTTTATGTAAATTTTTGTTTGAAAATAAAAAGAAGAAATATTTGTTTAATAGATTTCGATTTTTCAATCGAATGTGCAAAATACTTTAGATTTTTGTCGGATTCTGTTGGATTCTGTATTTCGTTTAATTTTAGTTATAGTTATTTTTGGCACACACTTGAATGAGTATTTTTTATTATCAGTATTTTTTTTTGTTGCCTTTTTGTTGTATATTAGTTGTACACTTGAATTTGTTATTGAACTTTTTTAATATTATGGCGGGTTCGTGCGACCGAGCGACACCCTTTCGAAGACCACTTACATAATTCGATTTTACTTTCTAGCCCCGCCGCAATCAAAATTGCTATGTGGCAGCTGGTAACACATGAATATATATATAAACTTATATATAGATATACACTATATACATATATTGTATTGTTAGCCGCTCGACATTAAGTATTTTGCTACGGTCTCGGTCTCGTTCGGCGATCGTCTCCTAACAAACTGATTTGTCTATGGCTATCTAAACAAATTTTTACTGTAGTCCCCGGTCGGAGATATTTGTCGTTGTCTCATAAGGAAGAAGTCAATGCGGCATTTTTTCTCAATTCTCGGCATGTCTCCATCTCTTCCATTATATTTTCTCTTTTGTATGCGTCTATTTTCGGGATTTCGCGTTATACTATATTATAAATACTACAACGCATCTCGTTGAAAACTTTTTGGGGCTTGCCTCGTGTGTGAAAAAGTTTCGAAACGTAGTTTTTCTTTTATTAAATTTTTATATTTTCTTTTTTCTTCTGATTTTGAAACATTTTGCATGCATTTGATTTTAATTTCGTTTGTGACGTACGAAAATGGCAAAATAATTTATGGTTATATTGTTATTGATAATTTGTTTTTCCTTCATAATGCGTCCGTATGCTCTACATAAACAGGCGAGCAGAATTTTGATAAATGTTATCAATTTGTAAAGATTTATTTGATTATTTCAGTTGAACAAATACATTTATTAAATTTAGTTTAAATTAAATTAATTTGTTTATTATTTATTTATATATATTTTTTTTTAATTTTGAATAACAGAGATAGATAAAATATATGGTATTATTATATAATTGTTAACAATTTATGGTTGGGTTTTTATAAATTCCTAGAAATATTTTTGTGTAAGTATACAAAAACATGTATGGAAAGTTTTAAAAACAATAAATAAGTCTGCAACAAAAGCCTCAAGCTAAATATGATTTGTAGTTGGTCAAATGTGCAAAAAAAGTTTCCCTAAATCGCTTCCCTACTGATATTTTACAATAATTAGAAGCCCACCGACTTTTCTTAGCGGCTATCGTAAACATTTCTGACTAAATAATCAATAATATATTTATATGATTTTTTTACTCTTACAAAAGTATATTAATTATTTTATGAGCTTATGTATACATTTTTTTTTATATAGAATTCATTATATTCAATTTTGACATGTAATATTTTTATTGTGTAAAGAGTATAAATTAATGATTATTTATATATTTATTTCAATATTTCATTTGAGCATCAAATGTTTCCAAAAATGTAAATTTGACCTTTGAAATATAAATACACTTTCTTTAAATTATATTGATGCAGCAATAAACTAATATATATATATATATACATATATATATATATATATATATATATATATATATAAATAACGTGGAGCACGCTTTTAAAGCGCCACCTGCAGTTAGCGCAACCACAAATCAAAAAACAATTAACAAAACAAATTTGAGTATGTGTGTGTGTGAGTGTGTTTGTATTTATGCATGTATACAACTTATATACATGTTTAAACTTATAAATAAGTACAATAATATTTATATTTTATCTATAAATACAAATGCGAATTATGGCCAATATAGGAGTCTCACTGCGGCTGTTAATTTGCAGCAGTCGTGCGCAACATGTGGTATGAGTAATAATCATAGCTACAAACACAAACACTGACACGACCTCTCTCTACACACACACACACACAGACACCAAGTAATTTCGTGTGTACATTGTACTTTAACGCCAATGAGTGCAAATTAAACCAACCGCAAATGACATGCAAAACGGATTTGCCAAAGGCGAAAAGTGAAACCGACGTCAAAGGCAAAGGCAAAGACAAAGGCGAAGATGAAGACGAAGCCCTGTAATTGCAGACACGCATTTTTGATAAGCCTGCACTTGATGGCGTAGTTGTAGTCTCTGTTACAGCCACTGCTATTGCTACTGCCAATGCCACTGTCACTGCCTCCGGCTGTAGCTATGCCACTACCTCTACTTATACGCCTGCGTCTTTTTCTGTTAGCAGAACCCACGCTGAGACGACCTTGCCAACTGACGTCGATGCTGGCAGCGACGTGGCCATAGACGCTGAAGCGGACATTGGTGGGGAGACGTGTGCACGTGCTATGCCCGCTACCCGAACATCGATACGAGCATCGAACGATTCTCAGCTGTGCAAGTTTACGTGCGTCTGTTTCCCCCTTTGCTCGGTTCTAACAGCTGTTCGTAAGCAAATGAAATGCCGGCTGTTGTTATTGTTATTGTTGTTGTGGGCACAAAAGCTCTGTGAAAGCTTTGATATATTTTTATCGCATGCTATAAACATTGAAACGAATTACACGGATTCTTAAAGCTATGAACAAAATTTTCGGCTGCATTTGCGCAGCGCGCGTTGCATGAAAAGCAAGTGAAACGCGTGAGGAAATTAAAACGATTTTCTCGACGTCCTGCGTGTCAACCAAAAGTGTATGTGTGTAGGGGGCGGGGCTATGGACTTTTATGTAAAAGAAAAAGTTAAAATGAAATGAGTTTTTTGGTGCTTTGTACATTGAGTATAAGTTTGTATAATGCGTTCTCACGTGCGTAAAGACATTTTAGAACAAATTTTTGGTAACAGTATTGCAATATGCTTTGTGTCGTGCAGAGTCCAATATTAATATTCATTGAGTTGAAAATTGTTTTTGAGGCTAATGCCAGGAATTTAGTAAATAAAATTAATTGCAAGTTAAGCAATAAATAAAAACGGAAATAACATAAATAAATTAATGACATAAATGAATATATACAATTTATTAGTGTATTAATATTAAAAATATTTGTTGTTTAACTAATTGGAAATACAAGTAAAAAAAATTAATTTAATTAATTGAAAATTCAGAATAAATTAAATAAATTATTAAATATTATATAAAGTTTACATTGAACAAAAAAGAAAAAATAATAATAATAATAATAATAATAATAATAAAATTTATACATGAATGTTATATATTCCTTATACTATAAGACATGCTAATTAAAAGTATTAAATACTCAAAGTAATCATTACAGCAAGCAAGTTATGCTAGAAAATAGCTAAGAAAAAAGAGTAAAGAATAAAGCAGCAGCTCTGGCTGATGTCGTGCAGTTTATATGTTCTATATATGAAAAATCGATACTTGAAGTCGCCACACCAACTGACGCATTTGCTGCCGCACCAGTCGCCGTTGCTGTTGCTGTCGCTGCTACCATCGCAGTGGCAGTCGCAGTCGCAGTCACAATCGCAATCGCAGCAACAACACTAAAAGTCAGCTGCATAAGACGCAATCGCTTATTAAATGACTACTAAAAATAGCAAAAACTAAGCAAAATAAACTAAGCCAAAGACAAAGACGAAGGGAAGAAGTGAGATAGATAGATAGATAGATAGACAGATAGAGATAGTGAGAGAAAGCAACTAATTAAAATTGGTCAGAATGGTGGATGCTAAGCCACTGCCTACACCCACCCCCGGTACACCGCCAGCTGCATTTGCCGGTGAAAGATCGAAAATCAAACTGTTTATGGAGCGTACGCCAAGCATTGGTGCACTCAAATCTAAATTCCTAACCGTGTTGGGCAACAGCAATGAACTGCTCAATGGCATATCAAATAAGGTAAGCATAATGGCCTATAGCCTATAGCCTTGATAATGAAAACCATTCAATTTGAGGGGGGATGTGTGTGCTGCTTTTGTTGTTGTCTATGCTGCTAAGCCGATGCACATTCACAAACACAAAGAGAGAGAGAGAGAGAGAAAGGGGAGGGGAACACAAAGATAGTACCATAAACATATGCATAACTGACACTTTGATAGTTGTTGTTGTTTTTTTGCTTTTGTGCTGCCTCTGCTTTTGCTGTTGTTGCACTCGTTTGACCTTCACTTGGCCCGGATATTGTTGGGCTAACAGCTGTGGAGGTTTATTGTCTGCTCAGCTGTTTCCATTGTACTTGACTCCGGCTGTCAGGTTTTGTAGTTTTTCCACTGCACTGCAGGCAAAGTTTATAGTCATCGTCTTTGCTCTGCTCGTCCTTGATACAAATTAATTACATACACGTTCAATATGATTCAACAATTTCCTCGTTCACTTACAAATATATGTATGTTTATCGAGAGTTCTTTGTCTTGTCTTGTCATTGTTTTTGTTTACTCAACTATTAACTATGCACATTATTTCTCTCTCTCTCTCTCTCTCTCTCTCTCTCTTTAACACACACAGTTGACCTTCAGCTGTACAAAATCCAAAATCAATCAATTCACTTCGTTTTCCAAGGACCAAAGCCTCTACTTTGTTATGTCAATGTCAAGGCAACATTTATAGATATCTGAAGCAGATAATTACATAATTTTATTTTTTAAAGTCATTTCATGAATTTATATTTTAAATATTTGTTAAATATTCATATTTAATTCTTTATTTGCTGTATTATAAGTCAAATATTTGACTGTTATATACTATCTAATAGACGTCCAATACCATTGTACCATGAAGCAGAGTTATTTCTTTTACTCCTATGCATAATTATTGCGTGCTTACTCTGCGTTCTGCATCAGCTGAAAGAGAAGTCAATATTGAGTACTGTGTATAGTAAGCTCTCATTCTTGCTAAGTCGATGACACTATCGACACTATCGATCGATGTTCACTACCGAGCAACAATCGATAGCAGCAGACACGTTTGATAGTGACCCATCCACTATCGATGGTCTTATCGATAGCGGGCATCTCACATCGCTAAACAAACATTTTCGCGCTTATTATGTGTCACCAAAAAAGAAAATACTATCAATAAGTAATAAATATGGATCGCTGTTTAAAAATAGGTATGTTTAATATGTTGTACGTCAATAATGGAGTCAATTAAGAAACGTCTTTCCATATACATATGAGCAAAATACAATCTGCATCGATGCCGCTATCGACACTATCGATGGCACTACCGACACTTCAAAATTAACTATCGCTAATATCGATGGCGCCCACTATCGATAGTTCTCCACCTTTAAAACTTTGAAAGAAAAATTTCTGCGCAAGCTTACATTACTGCATGTGCATGTGTAGTTTTTTTTTTTCAAAGTGATGAGAAGCTTCAGAAGTTTTCGTTAACCTAAAAAGAGCTCAATATTCAGTACTCTGCGTATTTTAAGCTCTCTTTCTCGCTAGGTCGCTGATGCTATGCAGTGGCGGCTGCGCTCATAACTGAAAGAATATTGTTGCGACTGCTCTCTATACGGGCACAATATGTGTGTGTAATATTGCCTAATGAAGAGAAGCTTTTTAAGTTGTCATCCACATCTTAGCTTTTTGAGCTGTCATCCACAACAAATTTGGAGATGTAGTTTATTGATATTTAGATATTTAGAATTGCAGGCGAACAAACAGACAAAATGATATTTTATAATAATTTAAGCAAATCTTTTGTCAGTATAAATATATACTAATTTGAAATAAAATGTTCATATATGTACGTATATTAATTTAGTTAACGTTGAGCAGCAGCAGCAGCGACTCAGACTACTGTGACGACGATGAGGATTTGCCCAAGTGTAAGTTATTCTTGTAAATAAATCTGTTATATTTCTGTTTATATATTTTTTTTTCATAGATGACGAGACAATAGATTATACTAAAATTGATTTTGAGGCACGGCGGGTTAAGGCTCGTCGTGCACACGAGGAAATCATATCGGGTCGTTATCGACAGCCTAATCTAGCACCACGTAAGCGATTGTTGGAGAAAATTAATGCAAAATCAGCTTATAATGCAATGTTGTTTCTTCTTATTAAGGTCCACGCTTGGAACATTCACGTAATCGTCATGCCACCAAGCTAGGCGGACCACTGCGATCCAGTTCACCTTCTTCGAGCAGTAGTGGCGGCAGCAGCAGTGATGACAGCAGCTCGTTGTCAATGCCCGAACAACCAGTGGTTCGTTCTCATGAGGTAAGTAGCACGACGCATTCCAATTCTATGGAAATAGAATCACGCCATTCGGGTGGCTACGAACGAGCCAGAGCCATAGCTGGAGCTAGACGCAGTGAACTGGACATGCAGAAGGATATGCAACGCATAAGTGAACTACTTGAGGCAACGGCTACGCCACCGCAAATAGATGTGCAACCTCCAACGGATGCTATTGCTGGTGCTGGGGGTGTTGGTGGTGCTTCAATGGTTAGACAACCATGGGGTGCAGTAAATGCCATCAGAGTACCGCCACGTAGTCGCACCTCAAATAGTAGCACCCTGACCAGTTTGCGGGATGAGCCCGATCAACTGCAAGCAAGTCCCAGCATGGAGTCAAGCGATTGGCGTAACTTTATACGCTCAGAGTCACAGAATTCGGTGCCATCATGGGCTTCATCCATCAGTTTGGATTGCCGTGCTGGCGAGGAGCCAGTCAAGGAATTCATGAAACATTTCACACAGCTGCTGTTCAACAACTCAACGGGTATTAATCTGGAACTCAAGTCCGAATTTGGAGTGCTGCTGCGGCTAGAGATGGGTCGACTTTGGTTTACAAGGTTTCTCAGTGAGGAGCGTAATAAGTCTAAGCGTTTAGATACTTTGACTTTCAATGCTCTTGCCCAATACTTTGCTCTAGCACTCTTTGAGTGTGGCGAATGCGAGGATTATGCACCAGCCGCGGTGCTAATGAATCTATGTTTCTTATTCTATCACGAAGGTAAACAAAAATATTCTTGTAATCTTGTTCTAATTCATCTTATACACAAATTCGCGAATTTGTTCGCTTACAGTTGAAGTTCCTGGCTGTGATCCGTATCGTGAATATCTTTTCATATCGCTGCGACAGCAACCAATTTGGCAGCAGCTGCGCTTTTGGAATGCTGTCTTTCTCGATACGTTGCAATCGGAACGTGAGCATCGTATTACTTCTCAGCTGAGACGTCAGCAGCGGCGACAAGCGAAGCAACAACAGCGGCTAGCAACTGCTGCTATAGCAGCAACAGCAGCTGCAACAAACGCAACAGTAGCTGAAGCTGATGAAGCATTTGAAGCCAATAGCAAGTCACAACGCAAACATGGCACTGATTCATCTTCGGGTTCATCTCATCATGATGACGCTGGCGCAGGCGCAACAACAATTACAGCTAAGCGTAAGTCTAGCAAATCCAGTCAAGGACAACAACATCCGACCAAGGAACCAGACGATATTGTATTTCGTCAATTGGGGTAAGTGTAGCGAAGATTTGCAATTATGATAATTCACTGATTTTTTTTATATACCACGCAGCGCCTATACGTGCAACATGCATTCACTTGGAGCTAAGCAAGAAATGTGTCTTGACTTCTTAAAGAAACACGTTGTGGGACATAATCTCTCCAAAGGTAAGTACTGCTTCTAACGAAGGAATATGAATATATCTGAAATATTCTTTATCTAAATGCAGATAAAGCCAAGCTAATCAGGGATAATATTTATCGAATGTATCATGAGACGGAACAATGGGGTGGCCATCAAACTTAAGCTGTGCCTTGTGCTGCTTTTATTCAATTACCACAAATGATATTCCCATCAATGTTTAAATAATCCCTAACTATACTCAGCACTAGTTTCTTTTAACAAAAACTAAAATAATGTTTCAAATTTCGTCTTAACTCAAGCTAAACTTTTATGACTTTAAACAAAGCAAAAACCAAAAACAAAAAATATCTTTAAATTAATCTATGCTATATATGCATATATCTATGTGTATATACATATGTATGTGCATATATGCGTCCTTGTATTTCTTGATGTATTCGTATCCGTATCTAGTTCAAATTTTAACTTACAATTATTAACATACAGCATACTAAAAAATATATACCATATATCTATGTGTGTGTGTCTGTGTGTTGAAAACAAAAAATTAATATAGAAAATATGAAATGAATACAATATTTATATCCGCAAATTGTGATAATAATATTTTGTGATTACTTTATACTACATACATATTAAATATCAAAAACTAAGTTTAACAAATAAAATCACCAAATGAAGTGAAATTGACAGCAAATTAAATATAAATATATAAATAAATACAATGTTCAATGCGCAGTGTTGAGGAAATAGCAAAATAAATAAATAACTATACAATATTATATATGTATATATTATAGGTAAAAATAATTCATATTTAATACCAAATAAAGTTGAATAAACATACAGAAAATTGATTTATACAAATATCAAAAGAAATTATACATCAAATGTTTCTTAGTCATCATAAACAACATTTCGCATATTTTTACAATTTGTTGAATATTTTAATATATTTCCATAGTATTAATTTGATATCGTATTATTAACTGTATCGTATTTTATAGTATTATGCATATTCAAATTCAAATGTTATTGCATTGCCCCATAAATTATGTTTACGAGAATGTCAATATATCAATATTAGTTGTATTGGAACAGTCTGTTGCCAAGCATATAATCAACTAAATCGATATGATCATGTGATCATCCAGAAGCTTTGCATATCGAAGGCTGCACAAATCAAAACAAAAAAAAATAATAATAATAATAGTACAAAATAGTTTTGTAAAGATATTATTTTCTATAATTCGTTTCCATTTTGCTAAATCGAAGCGTTCATACTCCATATTGATTTGTAATGCACCATTTTATATATGCCGCAACGTACACTTGAGTTTAATGCAAGTTAAAGATGATGGGATAAATTACAGTATAGTGCTACAGCATTTGCTTTTAATGACTGATGCTTCCGGCAAATTCGACGAGAACATAATTGGGCGCACTGAGATCAGATTTCCAGGAGATGTGTGCCAATATTGCACCAAAGGGAAACTTTTACGCTTCGCCGGTAGGCATTCGTGTGTGTTTAGTCAGATCGTATTTGTACATAAAAACTCTAGCGCTAGGATCATTAACATAAGACTTGTCCTGTCCAGTTTGTGTGTTCCATCTGAAGAAGGTTGAAAGAGAGTTGATTAACAATCAACCGTAGACATATGTCACACATATCATAGGTCGTCATAGGTCATGTGTCAACTCACTGTGGAACTTTATCTGCTGCATTGTCAGTCGTCGGGCGCTGCTCTGGTTCAACATCTTTATGTAGGCGTAGAATATGCTTCTTGAGACCTTCATTTCGAACGCAAGCTTTTGGGCAGTGGGGACACTTAAAAGGCTTTTCACCAGTATGCTCCAAAATATGTGCCTTGAGATCTCTGTTCTGGGCAAAAGGTTTCGGGCAGTATGGACACTTGAATGGTCGTTCGCCAGTATGACCACGTATATGCCTCTGCAGATTATCGTTTGTGGCGAATGCCTTTGGGCAGTGAGGACATTGAAGTGTTCTTTCGCTTGAATGTCTTCGGATGTGTTTCTGAAGATTATCATTTGTTGCAAATGCCTTTGGACAGTGCGGGCAATGGTGTGTGCGTTCGCTCGAATGACGGCGTATATGTTTCTGTAGATTATCCTTAGTGGCAAAAGCCTTTGGGCAGTGTGGACATTGTAGAGTTCGCTCATTCGAATGACGGCGAATATGTTTTTGAAGATTATCGTTAGTGGCAAAGCATTTTGGACAGGTGGGACACTCGAAGGGACGCTCACGGTCACCGGAATGACAACGCGTTAGATGAACCTTAAGATTGCTGCTGGTGGCAAAGTCTTTAGTGCAATGTGGACATTTGAATGGCTTATCGCTCGATGTCACGCTGAATGGTATTTTGTTGCTATTGCAGATAATGAGATTAATAATATGAAACTAAAATATAACAACACTTGGGTTTTATTATACATATTCTCTACTTACGTCTTTTGCTTCTCCGCATTTGCATCTTTGTTGACTATTGTTGCACTGTTCGTGCTCTGCCAAACAATGCCTATATCCTGTTCAATTTTAACAAGGTTCATATCTCTGTGTCTCATCGTCAATTGCCAATCTTGTGCTCTAAACATATTGCAAATTGCCTCACAATGTTTTTCTTTTACGCAACCTACGTCTAGCACTTGTTCCATTAGCATGCAAAACTTTGTTGCACACAACACTATTTTGTTTCTCTATGCACCCGTAATCGTCTCAAGTATTTTTCGCGAGTAAAACTATAATAATTATAAAATTTTTGCAGCATAAACAGCTAAACAGACAGAACTAGAATATTCCGATGAATTTTGCTCGATATATTGACTTTCTGGCAACATGGTTTTAGTATAGACAGCTGTGCCAAAAGTAAGTTGGCAGCCCCATCAATAACAAAGTGAGTCAAGAACAATCATAGCGTTGCCACACAGTTTACACAATCTTTTATTACATTTTGTATAAATGGCATAATTTTTGAATTTAACAGACTTGAAGCATAATTGATTATTAGTTCAATAAATATTTAAAGAAAATAATTAATTTAGAAAAAATATAATTCTAAAATAATTTTACTGTAAATGTATAAACATTTACTTTAAATTTCATTAATTCGATGAGTTTCATTTTTAAATTTAGAGTCTACTGTAACCAAACGTTTTAACAGCTATGAATAAAAAGTACAATGTTTAGTATTATGTTTTATGTTTATTTATTCGTTAATGCAACAAAAGATAATTTGCTTATATTTTTATCTATTTCAATCTCAAAAAAGCCTAAAAATTATATCGAGAATATGCCTGGAATTTCATTGTTAATGTTGCTGTTACATATATATATATATAATATATTTCTATAATTGAACTAATGAAAATGTATGCTTTAATACAGGTGTATTTGTCTTCTTTTTTCAATTTACAAATACGTTATAATTGTTTTATTATTTACGACAAATAAGTTATAAAATTATTTTTGTATTATTTTCTCATGTTAAAAAATATATATATATATATTTTTAAATGAACAATTCAACATTTTATTCACCATGTTTATTTTTTAATGCTGTTTTGTAACAATTTAAAAATAATTTTAATATTTTGAGAAAAATTAATAATAAAAAAAGAATAGAAAAACAATAATTAAGCCAATAATAACATAATTATATAAAACTAAATAGTAGGACATTTGACAAATTAATTATATTATTACATGCAATTAATAAAAATATAATTAAAAAGTATTATTTACTTATAGCAAAGGAGAAGCCGAAAGTTACTATAACAATAATTGCGGGTGTTTTTGCGTTTTGAACTTTTCTTGAAATATTTCATTTAAATATTTATTTATGCATAAGCATTGTTTTTATGTTGATTTTTTTTAGGCAGATTTACTTTTACTTTTTATTGACGTTTGTCGATATTCAACTTTATATAAATATATACAATATATTCAAAAACTTCATTAATTGCCCTAGATCTACAATCGCCTAGATGTAGTTGTTCTCGGCCTTATAATTGAACCGGGATGTTGTTAGCAACCGAAGATGTTATAAATAAAGCTAACATTAGTTGTTGTGATCACATGTTGTTGTTGTTGCTGTTGTACTTGTATGCTATTTCGCACATTAGTTAACAATAAGTTGGAAAGTCACAGAACCCATACGATCGCGTATACTACCGCTATAGATAATATTCTTGGCCCAGGCACGACACTCTACGTCCATCATTCCTTCTGGAGGATCATTAAATTGCACTGCAATAATTGGACTGAGATAACCGTCCTGATTCAGATATGGATAGTAATAGGCCGGAATACCCTGGCTGGGATAATAGCTGATATTATGGAATTGTTCCTTATCTTTGCTATAATGTCCATGGCATGAAATCCAAATTTTTTGGCGCTAGATATAGAGAAATGTTAGTAAAATCAATAGGAAAAATATTGTGGACTACTGGGCTCACCTCTTCGACATTTGTATCATTGATAGCGTTTTGCAAATCTAGTGGCATTCCACTGACAGGTGCATCGAATACATCTGGTTTCCAGCCATAGATTTTGTTGAGTTTTAAGAAAATACAGGGCTTTCCCTTATCGTACCCATAGTTTTCATTTTTTGAACAACTTCCGAACTGTGCTAGATCAACGACACACAAATCTTCTGGATTGTGAACCTGTTTATAGTCACAGTGTTTCATGTGGCGACCCTCGGTGTGATCATAATCTGTAAATGTGGAGACAATTTCATAATAATTTTTATTTCAGTTGTTAGTTACTGTCACATACCTTGCAAGAAATTATTAAGCATTTCTACCCAAAAATCAACTTCCGATTGCTTCTTCTTATCAAATTCAATTATCGAACCGCGTTCGGTTTCATTGCTTATTGGACGAAAACCTAAGCCAGGATTAGTTCCTATCAGTGACTCTTCCAGTTGCCATTTAGGCATTTTATTATCTACAGAGGCCAGCAGACCTTGCATGCAGATCGCGAACAGTATGGCAAGAATAATATAAAAGATTATGTAAAATATCAAAAGTTGTCCTGTAAATATAAAAATAGAAATAATAAATTTTTTAATTACATTAATATTATTGTTGGGAATACATAATTTACAACTTAATAAAATACTGTGTATTATTTTATTCTTTTCCTTGTTGGAATGTTTTAAAATAAGTTTGAATTAATTAAATTGTTAAAAAATAGATTTACGTATTTCTATTATAGTTCATTTTTGCCAAGTTTGTAATTTGACACAATCGATATTCGTTTGTTATGCAATGATTCGGTTCATGATCGGAAATTGGAAACTGGATAAAACCGCACAAAATGCAGTAATTACAATTAAGACAACAAACAGAAGGCATAAACAAGAGACAAACAAAAACTAAATGTTACAAGGGGAGAAAAATGCCAATTGTATGGAATAGGATTGAGATGGGGTACAATAGTACAGGTAAGGGGATTTGTATGGGTACGGGTATTATACAGCCATTACGAGTATTTCAATGTCAACAGTATTGACAAGTCAGCATGAATCCAGTGTAGTTACTTTCATTCTCAATGGAACTATAGACCTGAGGGGGACATAGTCTCCAGTTAAAAAAAAAGCTATTGCATAAATAACGCAGCGTCGACAAACCGAAACTGACAACGAAAGAACAGCGAACTGCCATCGACAAGCTCGATACGGGCTCGAATTCCCAAACAAATTAATCGTATGAATGAATATCGAATACAATGCACGAATGCTTGAATTCTCGAATGAATGTGCTCTGTATGTACAGTAGGCTGCAAAAAAGCAAAAAACAACAAGTAAGAAAGCTATAGTCGAGTACGCTCGACTATATAATACTTGGTGCCCAAAGATACATTATATATTTATATTTATATATTAATATAGCACGTGATGCGCACTCGGCAATTTTAAATTAATTCCAACATATATATATATTTATTAACATTGAAACATTTTCGTAAAATAATTAAGAATTATATATTTTATTATATTTAATTATATTGTCTCTAGAATCGAACCGCGGATCACTCACTCTTTACAAGTGTAAAAAAGTGAAAAAAAAACACTAAGTTAATGTTGCCGTGTGTGGGGTGAGAAAGGCATGTTAATTCTCCGATCTGTACCAAATTCACACAACGTGTGCTCAAAATGGTTTTTATCGATTTGTGGAGGCGGTAGAGGCATGGCAAAAATCCAAAATAAACTTGATCTGCCTGTAACTAATACAAGCACTTATTCTCTAGCTCTTATAGTCTCCGAGGTCTGTGTGTTCGTACGGACGTACAGACGGTCAGACGGACATGGTCCTATCGACTCGGCTGTTGATCCAGAGTCAGAATACACATATATCCTTTATGGGGTCGGCCACGCCTCCTTATGGGTGTTACATATATTTGCTGCTGTAACAAACTTAATATACTCTTGGTACCCAATGGGCACCGAGTATAAAAACAATAATAAAACAGAAAAAAAAGAAAAAAAAAACAGAAGAAACATCCATCAATATATAATCAATGTGTTGGTCGGCTTTCCATACTCGCATTCGCTTTCAATTTTCTGTTGTGGCACTCATCAAATTTTTAGACTCAAATAGGGCTCAGCGCTAGTCTCAATGCTTGCGCCTGTTGCCATGCCCCCAAAAAATAAAAGAAAATTAATTGCGTTCAAGTACAAGGAAATAAGTTTGGCAATGACCACACGCTGCTAACCGCCACCCTGAGTTGGCTCAAGGCACTATGGCCAGACGCTGTCAATGGCTAAGTATGACGCCAGTCAGTTTGCCAACCGAACAGCCCGCCAACCCACCAATCATACGCTCATTCAGACTTCCCTCAGTCAAGGTGGGCGCCCATGGCGCGTGTGTAACCAATATCGATACGTACATGGTACTACAATTACATGGCAGCCAACATTCTTATGTCTTCACCAATGTTAAATTACACTCACACACTAACAGACTGCAGCGCACTGATGACTACGATAAGATTGTCCCCCATCTTTTACCTTCTACCCTCCACCTCCATTGTAATCGATAAATTTACTTCAATTCTTTATAGCAGCAACTTGCATATGACTATGACAATTACTTAGTTGACCATGATGGATGGATTGTTCAGTTGTTAAGTACATATACATATATAAATATATATACATACTACATGTGAATACAAAGTACACATACACTATATAAATACATTTATCTATATATCATTGCTTGTTAATGAACTTCCTAGTTCCTTATAGTGTCCAAACTAGACTGTCCAGGCAGTCAAAATTGTTTCCCAGTGGCCTTTACATAAATTGTGCTACAAGTGACACAATAAAATGTTGAAACCAATTATTTGGCTAAGAGACTAACTAAGGAAATGAGTTTTGGTATCCATTGGAGACATTTTTCTTAAGATGAGTACAAATGACTAGAAACTTAAAAAAAAATGTTTTTTTGTGTGCTTGATAATTTTTAAGAAAATACTTTTAAAAAAAATCATTTTAATAAAATTTTATTTTATAAGTTTTTAAACATTATCGGGTATATCAAAGTCAAGTTATAATTGTAAATATGCTTGTATTTTTTGTATAAATCAATTTCCCCATGTTTTGCTCTTCCACTTATATTCATGGGATAATTGCATATATAGCATTTATATCTTTATATCTTCTTTTGCCCCAATTCTAATGCCACTCAACGGGCATCCGGCGTTCGGTCTGTATATTTGACATTTGCATGGCATCTTGCCTTGAAATATATACACATTTAATTCACTGTTCTCTCATTCTCGTACTCTCTCTCTTTCTCTTTCTCTCCCGTTCAAGTACGAAAATAGATGAGAAACATACAAAGAAAAACCATAAGAAATTGAAAAAAAAGAATTCTAAATAATTTTGCCGAATACTTTGTGCCATTTTTGGCAGCCCCAAAAAGTTCAGTTACCTATATGTACATATGTATGTACATAAAAATCGTTAAGAAGCAGGAGAAAAACAAAAATTGTAAAGGGAAAAAAAAGAAAAACATTTTATGTTGCTTTGCTTTGCGTTTTTGATTTCTATTTGGAATAATTAAAATGTTTTCCAGCCAAAAGCAACGTTAACCAGTTTGATTTGGTTTGTATTATAGCAACGGCAAACGAAATGTCGACCAAGCTGTGTCCATGAAGCGGTAAAATGGAAGTCGGCACATGTTGAACTCGCATCTGCACCCTCAATCGCAACCTCAACCCTCAAGTAGAATAAAAACTTACGCTCGCATTTACATAATTGTCGAGTGAAACGACGCGTTGCTGACGCTGACGACGTTAGCTATACGCATAACAGTAAACACAATTCATCTGGAACTTTGCTTTTGATGGGGCATTGCAATGACCAATGGCCTGACTAGAGGATTGTGGGACTTGCAACATGTCAGGCGCCGTAGTTTGGTATCCTGACGCGACGCAATGAACAAGTTTTAATAATAACACTTAGCTGGCTTGATAATGTGGTAAACAAACTTAAAAGAGCCCGTGACCTATATACCAGGCACACCTAAATCAACCAAACGTTCAACTAGACCAGCCAACTACCCAACCACCCAACATGAACCCTCAACACCAAAACACTGAGCTAACGTTGAGCGAAATGTTAGAAAGTTTGCATGACCAACGATTGATAGCGTCCTCGTTATCCGAGCGCCCCAACGAAGGCCAAATAAAGTTAATAATTTAGAACCTACTTCAGGCACATATGGTCAGGTTCGAGCTCAAGTTTGGTTAGTTCCTTTGGGGCCACCAATGGTTATGCGATTTCTGTACACAAGGATTTCACACCATTTGTTCGGGAGGTTTTCTTTATTTATTATTTACCACTGGCGCGTAATTGTAGCAACTTTGTTTACTATCCGCAAATGTGCGACTAACTTATTTAGTTATTTACTAACTACGTGTCGTGTACTGTTGATTCAGATTTAGATAAAGTAAATCGAAGGAAGAAAAATAATAAGAATAAAGTGCAGTAGAGGGAAACTCTATGGGTTTCCATTCAATTTAAAGACATTTACAGACACATTAAATCGCTCCTTTGGCAGCTATGTTTATGATATGGTGGTCTGTTCCGGCCGGTTCCGACATATATTAAGCTTGAGGTTATAGGGAATATGTATACCAATTTTTATTATTTGAAACGGATAGACAGAAAGATGGCCGGATGCCACGCCCAATTAGAGGCCTTATAAACACCTATCCAAAATGAATATACCCTCTGCCAGAGTATTATAAATACTATATAATCGATGAAGAAGGACCCTTAAAAAAAGAAGAATAACAATTAACTTGAAATTCTTAAAGTCCTTTTAATCCAAAGTATCGGCGCTTTAATTGAACTTTGGCTTTTTGTACTGTTACTTAAAGGGATTAACTTCAATTAGACCCAATCGACCTCAATTTGCATATGAAAAAGCAACCTTTGGCAGGCATTTCGAACATTTCGATCTAGTATCCAATCAATGACTTGATTTATGTGCCGTAGGCACGATGTGCCTCAAGGCGTTCCATTCAGGAAGAAAGCAACAATTACTACGCAGCATTAGTCCTATTAAATATCAATAGAAGTAGGAAGAACAAGAAAGAGCAACAACTTGCGGGTGACTGTCATCATTAGACTCATTTCGATGGCCACTCCCCCTATTTTAAGCATGATGATAAGACAAACATTTATGCGCAGTCAACAATGGTAAGGGAAGGGGGGCATGCGCCATCCTCAATGTGTCCTAAATAGAAACCGTCACATTGGCGCCTACGCTGTTTAGTGTATGTCCACACCCGCAACAGTGCGACGGTGCCCAATCCCTTGTCCTCAAGCCCTCAATCCAAATATAAATTTCTTGTGTGGCAAGCTCGTCACACCCTTTTTTCCCTTGCGTCATCGTCGTTGAGGTAAAGGTTCGGACTCGTACAAATATATAATATATATATATATATTTATGCCTACAGCATACTTTGTGGCATTTTAAGTGAATTAATTTCATATATTAACCCCGTAAACCCGATCTACCGCACTCTACAACACTCCGCTTATGCACACATTACATGTGACCGTTTAGTTTGCTGATTATTTTACAAAGACTTTTTGGGCGATTGGTTGTAAGCCTCCAGCTTTTTGGAGGACAAATTTTTGCCTGCTTTCTGAGGAATTGATGGCTACGCCGTGAATTTGGACAATACATGAAAAAAAGTTTATATGGTTTTTCTGTAAGCTGTTTTCACAGTTATTATTTTCTATACCAAACTGTGTGACTGTCGGATACTTTATACTTCTGTTTATCATTAAGTTAGGCTCATACTATTTTACGTCTGTTTATGTTTATTTATCTGACTGTTTGCTTTTACATTTTAGAAACAAAAAATGTTGACACAAAGTACTTGGAGCTCGTAACATTTCTATTCGAAATATTCATTGTTCTACAGTATCACAGCACGGTAATAAATTAGCTTAACTTAAATAATTAGTATATTTATATGCCTAACTTAGTGTAGAGCAATGTCTATGTTTATGAGGAGTGCAATAAGTAAGCGAAAAATATCAATTATTCGTTGAGTTATTATTAATTTTTTTTTACCCGGTATCCATCGATGATAAAAAGGCTATATTAAGTGTGTGGAAAATCCGGATATGTTAGTATATTATATCGACGAATGTACTTTCTAAGAAAAGGCTTGGCAAATACCGTAGAATTTATACAAATGTTAGATCGCATATATGTGCTTATAATTATATAACTCTACTTATCCTTAATTAATAATTTCATGTTGTTGCATTTAAGCTTAGAAATATTTGAATATTGATTCACCTCACACTTAAGCAAAGCACTGTTTTATATATTCTTTAACATGTGCTAACAAAGTGCATAATTAGTGAAATTTACCGTGTTCTAATTAAATGGTAAACAATTAAAGCTAAAATTAACTGCGACTTGGTCGCAATAATCTGTTGAAAGTGTGCATGTTCACGACGACTATTTAATGCAACAATTAGCTGCATCTCTCTATCTAAACGTTCTCCCGTCACAACTAACAAGCAACAAACTCATTTAGGTTATAATAATGGGCAGACCTTCAGAAAGAGGATCGAACTGGTTTTTCGATATTAAATCAACTGACTTGCAGTGTCCCATTTGTTAGTTGTTGTACGCTGCTTCTTGAATTTCTTAATCAATGCGCAAACTAAGCAAAATGCAGGTAAAAGAATTTGTAACAAAAGAATTAAAAAATAAAAATAAAAGCTGTCAAACCAGTTTTGTTTGACTTAAACCAAAATATAAATAAAAATAAATAAATATAAAATTCAACAAAATAAATTTCGTTACATTCATTAATTACTTTGTTTCTGTTAAACCAAGTGGAAATTAATGCCGCGCCAATTCTATGCTTTGAATTATTTTCAACATGACACGATTTTCAACTGAAAATTTGATGAATTGTTTATGGTTTGTGATCTGGAAATTGTGATATATACTCTAGCAAGTGTATTTTCACTATTCCTGACCAATTTTATGGATGAGCATTATCAGCCAACTCGATATCAGTTAGTCAAGTTTAATCCAAATCGAAGTACTTTTTCATATAGAAACGATCAGCAAAATATTAAGTTTTTATTTGAGAAACGTTTTTGTAAAGCTTTCAAGAGTATTAAATCATCGGCATGCAGAAGTTCATATTAATTTCTGGGTTTTTTTTTTTCATTTAATTTATTCAACATCCGCCAATTTTGTAAAGTTTCAAACGTTCTATCGGTTTAGCTTGTTAAAACAATGTGACTAGTTTTCAGTTCTAACTTGTTCAATGTGAGAACCAATTTTGATTTCTCAATGAAAATATAGATATTTGTATTACGCTCCGACTTGTGTCCTCTTCGGAGAATTCTAACAGACGGAGCCTCAATAAATCTAGCAAAAGTAAAAACTATAGTGTTAAAAAGTAAAGTAGAGTAATAGAATAATTAAAAAATATTCAGAATAAGAGTGTCTATAATTATATTCTCAAAGTTTGTTGCCTGCTTTTAATTTTTTAATGTTCTCTAAAAGCAAATTATTTTGACCTAACCTATAAAAACATCTACATTTTAATGGACTGCACATGCCAATGATTATTTTTTTGTTTACTTAGTAAAAATAAACTAAACTACAAGCTTTGAATAGATAGAATCAATGATAGAACCAGACATTAGCAATTGAATAAAAAGTGTACCAAATCAACTAGCCTCGAATATATTCATATTGTACTGTGGGGGTGTAACTCAAAAAGGACCTACATATGTATGTACATACATAGATATGCCATATATACTACAAGTATCAGTTGATATAGTACGTATTTATGTCTTTGTATTTACATTTGCCAGACAGCTGCATTCAAATTGCTGTTGACAGGTGTGGCAGCAAAAAGGGTTTACGGCAAATGTGTATTGGCAGACCTAAATTGGTTGACATAGCGAATTGGCCAACAGGCCATAATGAAGATCATGAAAAGTTTATCACACAGCACTCGCATGGCGCACAGCTATGGCTAACATTAAAAATGGTTTGAGTTTTACTGCGGTTTATGCAGTATATTATGGTGATCTATGCAATGTAAACTAATTATATCAATTTAGTAAGATTTAAGAGGTAATATAAAAAATTTTCGAGCAGATTATGAATTGACTGTTTAAATTTCCACAAAAAAAGCTAATATAAACTATAACAACTAATGATATATATATATATATATATATATATATATATATATATATATATATATACATATGTATATGCATATATTGAATACCTGATATAAAGAATACTTTAAATACGTGCGAATTGAGTACCGACTTATTATTGCTCATTGGAATTTAACGTGTTTGTATGCCGAATAACGTTGATTTTCAATATTTCAACAGTTTTAATTTTATTATAATTGCACAAATTGTGAATGCGTGAAAAATCATGAAATATGGCATAAGTGAAAGAAACCTTGAATTTGTTTACACAATGTATTACAAAATAAGCATTTTTGCAGCATTTATAAGCAATAGGCGCAAATAGAGTACAGTAGAGCAATGTCGTTAAAATACTCTTTGACTCTCTGATATTTCGACTTTTCAAAATCGTGTCTGCTAAGACTCTCTATCTCTCGTACTCTCTTTCTCAATCTGTCTGCCTTTTGATCATTTTTGCTCTCGCTGTGCTTTAAGTTTGTATTTGCTTTGAATTTTTATCTTTTTGGTACGAGAGAGATTTTAAATAATTTTCATTATTTTGTGCATATATAAGTATATAAGTATATATGTATGTACATATAAGTATAGGCATACTTAGTATTATACATATTTAATGAGTTCTTATGTTCTTATATGGCTGTCAAAAACATACATATGCTCAAAATCATTTTTATCCATTTGACTTCTGTATAGAAAGTATTCCATATAATATCTTATTATATAATATGTAATATCACATTTAAAAATACTGATAAAATAATGTAAGAGAAAAATCGCTTTCATATTAGCTATTATAATCATACTATATATAGTCTGTAAATCGAAATAAAATTGTAAAATAAATATATATACAACAAATACATATATATACATATATACGTGCATAAAATAATAAGTGACTGATTTAATTTTTTTTATAGTTGGTTTTGTGCGGGTATACATAAGTATATATTTATTTTATTTTTATATTATTTATATTATATTTATATTATATATATATTATATTATTTTGATTTCTTTGGAAATCAGCAAACTCTTTGATGATTTAAAATAAAGTACTTACAACATGTAAAATATTGATTAATATATGTGACTAAATTATTTTCACACTTTTTATGCACATAATTAAACTAGTTCCATAACAACTATAAAGCATTTGAATGTATTTTACTCGAATGACTTTTATCTCTCTCAGTGTAAATATTTCCCATATGGCAATGACATCTAAAGCCTGTTTTTGTTCGACACTCGAAACACTGTGAATCGGAGTAGCTGATAAGCTCGTTTTCTTTTGTTTTGTTTTTTTTTTTTTTTTTATTATTTTTCTATTTGCTTATACTTGCATTCGTTACCGAATGACCGACTTGCATTTTCATAGGTACATACTTTATACAAACATACATATGTACATTGAAACATTCATTTTAATGTACGTATACTGTTTATACGTACTGTTGCCATCATTATATTTTATTTTCTATTCTATGGTCTATTCGGCATTTGATTAGGGTAGGGCAATGGCAATATTTTTAATTTGCAATCACCGAAGAATTGGCGAAATGGATAAAGTAAGAAACAGAAAACGGAGAAAGAGTGAGAAATAAGGCGGAGACTGAGTTGAGAGCTACTGCTGTTGCTATTAAGAGTGGAATGAGAGCACATCGTACACCTTTTTTTTTTCCTATTTCACACACATTGCATTCTATATTATATTAGTTAATTATGCTTACCCCAACTTTTGCCTGTACGACCCAAGATGGAACCATCACGAGGATCGTAAATCATTTCCGCAAACGTTTGTTTCTTATTGGGATGAGGGAATTCATTTTCATATTTTTCAAGTTTTCCGTTATTCTTTGACATTTTAGCGCTTTATTACTTTAATATTTTGTTTGTTGTAAAATAATAGAGTTATAAACAATATTCGATATGCACTTGTCGCGAATTTGAATGCACTGATATTTTAAAAATTATAATTTTTCTCACGTGGACGGTGTACAGGTTTTATATTTGTACACGAAAGAATGTATATCAAATATTTTATATATTATTTTCTAGTTATTTATAATAGTGATGCATTCAGTAAATATGCATATATTTATTTCGAATTTATAACTATTTTATTTATTTTTATTCTAAGAATTAACGCCACAAGTAATGTTAGAAACACATACACTGTCGAAAGAGTTTTAAGTTGTGTTGTCAGCGACTGACAATCGTTTTCGGTTGTCGACTCTCGCTCACGGTTTTCGATGCGTGATGCGTGTTGCGCTCTCGAGGAAAGATCACCAACTGAACCACAAAATGTAATGGCAATACCGACGTCGACGTCGACGTCAACAACACGACACGCGGTCTTCAGTTACTGCACGCCGCTCAACACTCACACACTCACCGTTGTCGCTCATTAAACACTCACACACAAGCAAAAAAAAAGCTAACTGATACAAGTATTCGAGTTCGGACAGCTGTTGAACGCTTTTTACACTATAGTGCGGCAATAACAAAAACAAAAACAGAACTAAAAGCAAAAGCAAAATGACAAAAAGGAGAAAGAAAAAGCTTCTTCAACATTGGGAGAGAAGTGGGCAACTGCTTGAAGCGTCATGCCAATCTCTTGTTGCTTTTGTTTTGGCAGCTGTTGCTGTTGGCAGCCAACGCATTCATGCTCTCACCATCTCGCAAGCATCGTGAATACGCAAATAGAATGTCTGAAAGAGTGCAGACACTGGCCAGACAGCAACAGTAGCGGGTGATTAACAGGAGCGCATTCGGGTGTAAATGCAATGTTTTTATTTATAATCATATATAATAAGTTCATATAAAATTTGTATCAATAAAAAAAAATTATACTAATATGTTGTAAGTTTCATAGTAAGACTCATTGTGGTTTATTATATATAGTTTATATGAAAATCAGACTGAAATCGCAATTCATATAGCCCTTGCTTGTTATTTTCTAATGCTAAACTGTTGCTTTGTAAATATTAAAATAAATGCACAATGAAACGGGCACGCATACTATAACACATATATTCTCTCTATCTTTCTTCACTCTCCCACTCTCTAATAGCGTTGTATATACTAAATATTTAGTCATTGTATACACATACATACATACATACTTCTACTGTATACTGGTATGTGCGGAGAGTACATTGGCTTTCTGTTATATGTTCTTCTTGCTCGGAAAAGACTCTCGTTAATACAAAGCTTGATTTCTTCTATCTTACTTGCTAGGAGATAGGTACATTATGTTTTGTACATTGTTTTTATGTTTGTGCATCACAACACAATTTGAGCTCAAGTTCATGTAAAGCTTAGTATGTACATATACATATATTGGTATGTATGTATTTATGTTCGTTCGAGCTTTTTGTCGATTTTTTTTGAGAAGTTAACTGTACTGTGTTGCAAAAAAGTGGAAAAACTTTCTTAACGAGCACCCCATGCTCGTCAATAATGTTTTTGTTTTTAATCTATGTAAGTCTCGGCATTAGTCACCGTGTCATGTGAAAAGCCGTTGTCAAGTGTGGAGGCAATTTTAAATTATTAATTCGCATAAACGAGCATTTCCGAGAGAGATACAGAGGGAAAGAGACGGAGACGGAGACGGAGAGTTATCATATCTTCACAATAAACTCGAGTGGATCTGGAGCGTTACCATTGCAAATATTTCTACCCCTTGGTTCCTTGCCCTTATTACATTCCTTATTGTGGCATTCCCTTAGTGCATAGACTTACATCCATTCCATGTAGTCTTTTAATCTTCGCCATTCATTGTAATCATCACAAATTTATTAAATTATACTTTTGCATTGTATATGTTGTGTATGCACACGGCTTGTGCTTGACGACGCCTGAGACTGTTGTTCAGCTAAGTAATGCGTGTTGAGACCCTCATAAGGTGCTTAGGAATTCTACTATATACATATGTATGTATGTATGTATACGGACATATGTACATACATATGTGCAATAATACAAGCTAAAATAGACTAAAGATTAGATAAAAATACCTCATATAATCTTTTGAATATTAAACGATAACAATAAGATCTCTTTCTTGGCTGTTTATAGCTATTAATTAAATGTTATGAGTTAAGTAGTAATTTAATGTACAATATGTGCATATGTATGTAGAGACAGATCGACTTCTTGAAAATGTTAAATATTTCGTTGCATAGTTAAATTTATTTTTTTTTAATTGGAAGATATAGTATAGTTTTATATTGCACAAATTTGAACTTGGAGTATTAAACTTATCGTATAATTTTTTTTAGTAGTAATTAAAACTTGGTTTAAGTGACTTCAATTTACTAAGTAAAGAAATTCAATAGAAAATAATAATAGTGCCAAGACGACACATAAAAGAATTCCCTTGTTAGGCTTCAACTATAACTTGAATTCAACTCCGATTCAAGCTATTCATGATTCAATCTGAAAGTGTTGCTTGAATAAGATACGTTTTATCTTATAAACCAGTTTATCTGGTCCAAACTGATATGTTTTTGATTTTTCCAGCAATTCTCGTGTATGCTTTGTGAGTGGTGCGATACGCCAGGGAGCGGCTTCCTCATTAGAGAGAAGTTTTGATTTTCCTGTTCTCTGAAGATTTTGTTGCCATTCCCCAGTTGTGTACTTTACTGATTTGCACTCATTAATTCGACTCTTGTGAAGTCAGCTCTTTTAGCTAATTAGCTGCCAATTAGTTGACTGTGCTTGACATGTCTGTCCACTGAGTATGAAGCACAAATATTTTAAACTATACATTCTGATCAATAGTACTCTAGCTCAGTATATGTAGGCATCTATCTGTAGAACTATACATATGTACATACATTCATATATTTTATCTATTCTCCAATTATTCATTTGACGTCATCATAAGCAGCAAGCAGCACTGAGCTTAATGTATAATAAGTATTCATGGATGACAAAGCATACAGTCAGTCATTCAGTATTAGAATTTTCGATGATATACGAGTATTTGTAATACAATATAATGGGTATCTCATAGTTGAAACTATTTACATGTTCATACATGTTTATTATTATCTAAAATGTTTAATAAATATTGTAAATACTGCATTTTGCCCAGTTATTGCAATAAATAAAAAATTGCTATTTAACTAATGCTTTTATTAGCATGATTATGGAATTCAAATTTATTTAACCTGCGTCCAGAAATAACCTGTTAGCACGAGAAACTCATAAACTGTTTATAGGCTTACAGTTCAACTCACCTGCTCACATTTTAACACCTAATATGGATTATGAACAGGAAGGGGGCGGGATGTGATGAGAAAATGATCATCATGCTATGGCTCTTCTCTGTTTGTGCTCTTGTTTAATCAAATGCATACATTGAATTTCTATAAAAAGTAAGAGACATATCTTAATGAGTTTTATCGACTAGAAAATGCTCTATACATAATCTCGCAATTTCATTAAAAGTTACATATATTAACATACCGAAATTTTCATAATGTAGACAGCAAATTTTTATAAATAAATATGGCAATTTTTCTATAATTGATTTCCAATGACGCAATTCACATCGAAGTGTACAGATAACATATCTATATCTATGCATAAATGTATGTATACTATATGTATAAATAAATGAGTTCATATCGATCAAGCCTTGGGCCATTGCCAAATAGCTACCAAACACTGCTGACCAAAGCAAATAATGGCACAGATTTGCGATTATTATCTAGGTTACGAATGATTCCAGAATTGCCATATAAACTTATCTTATCAGACGATAAGGACCATGTGGCCTGCAAGCAATGCGACAGCAATTAAGTTTATATAACATAACAAAAATGAGACTTATGACAATATACAAGTGTCTATCTTACCGTCATATACCTTTGCATAAGATATAGTAGGCAAACTTTAGACTATGTAGCACGTGTAAATGTTTTTAATCTTTTACTCATGCAGTGAATATCAAAGATTGGGATAGGTTAAAATTTGATACACATGGGAAATTGTCGATCATTGTATGAATTGATATCATATTTAATTTATATTCATTGTAGTATCTTCCACATAATATTCGAAAGCGGACAATTAATAAAATTTTATGCAGAATCTTAAGGAAAATACCTAGTTAATTCCAGTAGTTATAAAATATTAATGAAATCTCTGGACTAATTCTCAATACACAAAAATATAAGTTTTAAAGACAAATTTATTTGTGTATCGCCTATTTTTATTCAGAACAATTTGTATAACTTTTCATATAGCAATAGATTTTGTTCTTGTTGTTTTTTTTTCTCATTTTATTTTATTTATTTCGTCTGAATTTTTGAATGTTGTTGCTTGCATATTCAACGTTTAATAAACTTAAAAACTAAGAACTGCAAATTTGTTGTAATTTGATTGATTGTTATACATTTCCATTTGACTTTTGTGGGATATATGAATGTATACATAAAATTTGTATTTATATTACAATTGCTTGTATGCTATGTTTGTATGCTATGTAAAATTATGCAAAACTTTCTTCATTTAATTTTTAATAAATATTTTGTGTATACGAGAGATTGTTGTTTTGCTTGTTTTATGTTTTATTTTCTAGCATTTTGAAAAAGACTATAATAATAATTTCTTTATTCCGTGTAAAAATGAGTTGGAAAAATTCAATAAAATTTGTTTTTTTTTTCTGTTTTGTTTTGATTTGGCTTCGAAATTGGTCAACTGCAGCGTTAGTTTGTATAAAGATTTGGTCAATAACATTCTTTCTGTTAACTTTAAATGTAATGCATAATTAAATGCAATGATTTTGATTTTGTTGTTGTTGTTGTTGTTGTTGTTCTTGTTTTAGTCGCTATTATGTGTTTTATATTTATAATATATAACTATGTTGAGTTAATCGCTTTTTCAAGGGCTACTAACCTTTTTCGCTCGCTTTTAATGGCAGTTATATTTTATTTTATTTTATTTTTTGTTTTGTTTTTCTTTTTTTTTTGTTGTTGTTTGTTTCTTTTTTAATTTTAATTTAAATAAGCAATAACATGTAAATTTGTCGTAGTTTGGAAAAGTACTAAATGAGATTCGTACTTGGCTAGCGTTTAATTTAATTTAGTTGCATCTTTTATTTGCATTTAAATTTCAATAATGAAATATCAGCATTAGTTGTCGAGTTTATCATCATCATCATCATTATTCAGCAGCAGCTTTCATTTCATTATATTATAATAATTATTAGAATTATACTTTTAAATATTATTTAATAATATAAATGTAATAATTATTTTAATATACTTGTTTTATACGTATTTATTATTATTATTATTATTATTATTATAATTATTATTATTATAAATATTATTATTATTATTCACTTTATAATGCAAAAATCGCTCGTTATTAATAGAAATTCACTTAGACTACATTGTTGCTATATATGTATATTGTATTTGTATTTATGTATAAGAAGCTACATTCATAAATTGTATTATCAAAAAATGGTACTTGTTGTTGTTTTTGTTGTTCTTACTTTTATCTGTAATTTTATCTTTTGCTTTTCTTTTTTTTTCGCAAGTCGTTTTTTTTTTGTTGTTTGTAAATAAATTTTGATGTTTGGATTTAATAATTTGTGATTTTTCATTTAATTTTGTATGTAAATGTTTTCTCAAAAGTAAGGTAAGTGTAATGTAATATTTTAGCATATCTTAGGAAAAATACAGCATTTTGGTGTTTAGATGTCTTTTCTTTTTTTTTAATTGTAGACAGACGAGCTTCTTTTACGTGCTACGTTTTTGTTTTAGTTTTTTGTGTTGCGTGCGTCAATGACTTGTGGCACGTTAATCGATCAAGAGCTCATAGTGTACTGAGCCAATTCTTTCCTTACGATCATGAACAATATTGCGTGCCCAGGCTTTGCACTCAACATTAATAATAATGCCACCTGATAAATAAATGATATACATTATTAGGTATTGATTGCATATGTATAATTATAGATATGCAATCAATACCTAATAATGTATATCATTTATTTATCAGGTGGCATTATTATTAATGTTGAGTGCAAAGCCTGGGCACGCAATATTGTTCATGATCGTAAGGAAAGAATTGGCTCAGTACACTATGAGCTCTTGATCGATTAACGTGCCACAAGTCATTGACGCACGCAACACAAAAAACTAAAACAAAAACGTAGCACGTAAAAGAAGCTCGTCTGTCTACAATTAAAAAAAAAGAAAAGACATCTAAACACCAAAATGCTGTATTTTTCCTAAGATATGCTAAAATATTACATTACACTTACCTTACTTTTGAGAAAACATTTACATACAAAATTAAATGAAAAATCACAAATTATTAAATCCAAACATCAAAATTTATTTACAAACAACAAAAAAAAAACAGACTTGCGAAAAAAAAAGAAAAGCAAAAGATAAAATTACAGATAAAAGTAAGAACAACAAAAACAACAACAAGTACCATTTTTTGATAATACAATTTATGAATGTAGCTTCTTATACATAAATACAAATACAATATACATATATAGCAACAATGTAGTCTAAGTGAATTTCTATTAATAACGAGCGATTTTTGCATTATAAAGTGAATAATAATAATAATATTTATAATAATAATAATTATAATAATAATAATAATAATAATAATAAATACGTATAAAACAAGTATATTAATATAATTATTACATTTATATTATTAAATAATATTTAAAAGTATAATTCTAATAATTATTATAATATA